>JALPSE010000173.1:0-52935 GCA_030558545.1 Bipolaris gigantea | reverse complement strand
CGTGATGTCCATTACCTTCTGACGTGGGCGTCCGTAGGCCTTCAGCCGTCTCGCCATTTGTCAAGGAGAGAATCCTTCCTGTTACTTGTAACATAGTGTAACGGCGCAGGCAAGACTAGTCGGATTAGTATCGGTCGTAGTGTCACTCAGAGGCATATGGGAGTGCGTGTGGACATTAAACAGCCTTAATTTGAAATAGACACCTATAGGCCTTGTACGAAAGGATATTAGAAAACTGCAGAACTATCTATTATAGAGGGTAGGTTTATATAGTCAGTTTTCCACTCGCTTAGATCGGACCCTAGTTCGGATCTCGTTCGGATCTAATCAGCAACGGACACTGAGGCGTTACATGTAGTATAATATATATAGGTATGTAACAACTGTTACACGTGTGAAAGGATCAAAGAATGACGTGCAGTCTGCTGTAGTACAAGACGACTGGCCCACCCGCCACATGTTGTGCATATGCACATGCGTTATGCGACTCCATAATCGGGAATATCGCCGACATAGACCCGCCCCTTGTGTGCCGAAGCGAAGCGCATACGCAACATCAATCAGCGCATGCAAACGTCATCCAGTGAGTCGATAAGATGCAATAGTTCCAACAGGGTATTAAGTACATTAAGAAATCAAGACTGTCTATGTGCGTGAAAACGTCTTCCAACTTGAAAAGTCACTCATATATTAGGGCTACCGGTGCTACGAACAGCAAAACGGCTAGTGGTATCATGCCTGCGAATCATCCATCCATCCATCCATCCACGCCCCTTTACCATAACATGTGTGTAATTCTCCAACAGAATGTATGCTTTAGTTGTTGTCTTCGTCATCCGAGAAAAAGTTCAGGATGGCCTTGACCGCCATAGGGCCCAGCCCATGAGGCGGATAGCAGATATAACTCGGGTCGTCCGTCGCGCCCAGCTTCTCGCGAAACTCGGTCTTGTTGGTGAGCTTGAGCTCAGTTGCAATCGCGTGGTATGCGCGACTGAGCACCTTGACACGGGTGCCTTTGACATTGTGTCCAGGACTAAACTTGGAGCTAGCACCACCACCAAACGTGACGCTTGTAGCGCCGCTTGCTGCGACTTGCTTGAGAGCATGTGTGACGACTTGCTCAATCGAGCCACTAGGTGCGCCGGGGAAATCCAGAGAGTACTTGACTTGCCAGCCGTGGTCTGGCGACAGCTGGGCCATGGTGACAAAAGCAACAACGGTACCATCCGATGCAGTTGCAACGTGATACTGGCGATGCTCCTCGTCTTGCCAGGGGTGAATGTTGGTCAAATGAACCTGCTTGCCCTTACGGTTCTTCAGCCAATCCTCCACACGAGCATCGACCTTTTGCTTGACATCGGGTGGCGGCGGCGAGCCGAGAGCAAAGTCGGTAATCTTAATACCTTCTTTCTCAGCGTGGCGAATCTTGCGCTGCACATCCGAGTCCTTGTCGGCAGGGTTGTGTGCAGGATCGACGCGCTGTTCTCCAGTGACCGAGAATGTGCGCCAGTTGAACTTGGTTGCTAGGACCTCCTCGGCGGCCGACCCTACGAGCAGCCAGAGCGGCTTAAGATTGCGCTCCTTCTTGATATATCTGAGATAGCCAGACATGGTCTTGAGGTACTGAGACTCATGGCACAGAGGGTCACCAACAGTGATAGCGAAGCCATCCTGAGGCACGAAACCAACAGCCGCTCCGGTGTTTTCGTCTCGCCAGATCTCTGTGCGGGGCTCCAACCATGACGTATTTGTGGCATCTCCGTAGTTGGCGATGAGCTTCTCAATGGGTTGAAAGTCAATCTTTGCAATTGCGCGGTCTTGTCCCTCCCACGGAGGATGCATCGTGCTTGCCTCTGGGTGACGTAGCTGTTTAACGACTGGCTTCTCGGGCAAACTCTTTGGATCGCGAGGGAACATGGAAGCATGGCGAATGTTTCCAAGACCCATCATCAACATGAGAATACGCTCGAGACCAATACCGCCACCCCCGTGTGGTGGTGCTCCCCATTGGAAAGCCTGGATGTATTCTTCCATGGAACTGGGGTCAATCTTGAGCCTGCGCATCTTGTCCAGTAGCAGATCAGCATCGTGGATACGCTGACCACCGCTGAGGATTTCTTGGCCTCGACAGAAGATGTCGAATGAATTCGTAAGTCTGGGATTGTTTGGATCGTTCATGGCATAAAAGGGTCGAGCGTTTGCGGGGAACTTGTCCAAGACGTAGTAGTCGGTACCTAGCTTCTGCTTGATAACGCGACCAAGCTGGACCTCGTCTCTGGTTCCCAAGTCTTCATTCTCGTCAAGCTCGTTTCCATCGACATCCCTCCACCCAGACTCATTCAACATACGAACACCCTCAGCGAATGGGATGATTGGAGTTTCATCAAGCCAGACCAAGTCCTCGTGTGGGAAGTGCCTTTTGATGGCCTCAATCTCAGGGCGATACTGCTCATAAATACCCTTGAAGATGGCCTTGAACGTGCGATCCAGCACACGCAAGACTTCGTGGTAGTGTTCATCAATTTGCATCTCGAGATCGAGACCGGTGTATTCAGTCAAGTGTCGGTAGGTGTTACTGTTCTCAGCACGGAACACGGCGCCAATCTCGTACACCCTGCCGAAATCCGCAGAGATGGCCATTTGCTTGGCCAATTGAGGGCTCTGGGCCAGGAAAGCGCCACGGCCAAAATAGTCAATCTTGAAGACACTGGCGCCAGACTCTGTTGCACCACCTTGCAGCTTGGGGGTGTGGATTTCGATGAACCCTTCGGAGTCGAGATGCTCACGGAACAGCCTGCAGATTCCAGACTGAATGCGGAAGATGCCCTGCGATGCAGTTGTCCTTAGGTCGATTACGCGGTTGTTCAGGCGAGTGCGGTCTGCAATCTTGACTCGGGTATGTACCTCCTTGCGTTCCTCTCCAGCCAGCTTGGCGGCTTCAGCGTCAACCTCAGCCTGGGATACCTCGGCTTCGTTGACGTTGAAGGGAAGGTGGTCTGTAACTGAGGCTTCGACGTGCAAAGCGTGGACCGAAACCTCGACGTCGTGGATGGTGGCACCAAGGACCTCGCCCTGCTTGGCCTTGGGCTCTTGAAGAATACCCTTGACAATGACCACCGTCTCAGCGTCAAGATGCTCTGCCCAGTACAACATGTATTTGGAAACATCAGCGTGCTCCATAAGAACGCCCTGAATGGTAGCGAGCTGCTGGCGGAACATTAGGAAAACAAACTTGGAGCTCATCTTTCTCAGGTGGTGGATACGGGCACGGAAGACGACTTCCTTGCCAACGTCCTTTGCGGAAAAGTACTGGATCCTGTGGCGAGGCTCGTGTTTCCATTCGCCAGCGTAGCTGTTGGGAGGTATGACACCGTACTTGGCCCTCTGCTCGGGCGTGAGCTCAGCAAGAGCCTGTTGGTCCATCTCCTTCCTACGGCGCTCCAGCTCCATCTCCTTTTCGCGGTTCTGCTTGTAGCGCTCTTCCTGGTGGGCCTGTTTCTCATGCTTGCGCAACTGTCCGCGGGACATGGGCTCGCCATTGCGGTTGAGGGGCGTGTCGTCATCACTGGAGTCGTTGCCAAGGTGGAGCTTCTCCTTGACGGCGCGCATGGGGCTGCTGGCGGAGAGGGAGCTTGAGCGTTGACGGGAGTTTGCCTTTGCGGATGAGCTGTTGGGGCTATCTGTGCGGCGGTGGAGGATGCCGCTCAGGGAGCCATGATGCTGCCCGTCGAGGCTGCTCCTGCTCCCGGTGGGCGAGGAAGGGTGGTTGCGCTTCAGGTCGGCACTGGCGCGGCCGGTGGGCAGCGTTACGGAGGAGGGCGGAGTGCTGGCGGGCGAATGTGCCGTGCCATTGGTGGCGGGCGACTTGACGCCGCTCTTGTCGTCGTCAGAGGCAGAACTGCCATGACCCGGCTTGAGCTTGTCTAGCGCTTTCTTGAGGGAGCCCATTGTTGCAATGGTGCGAGAGCTGTGCCCGTTGTGCGTGGTTAGACTACCTAGGCGCAGAGTGGGGCAAGCCGACGCAGAGGAGATGCTTGGAAAGGCAGAGAGTGGACGGGAGGGGCAACCTTGGATGTTGAGAAAGAAGAAAGCACAGCTGAAGTCAAAGGGCTGCTAGCAAGCGGCAGAGCAGATGCAACGTTCAAGTATAGCAGCTCACCGGGCAGCTGCGTGACGGGCACGGAGGGCGTAGGGTGAATTTGGCTATGACGTGAGAGCGTACGGGCAGCAGACTAGGCCCGCCCGGCCCTAGCGCGGCAGAAGCTTAGTACCGATCCGAGGGAAGGTGCAGCCCTTGCGCAAACGTGACGTAATCAGCACGCTTCCAGACTGCCAGACTGCCAGACTGCACCTCATGTCTATTGAGTATCCAGAGTTGCATCCAGGAGCCCGCAAACTCCAAGGGTAGCGGCGGCGGGGGGCAATGACAGCAGGCTTGCGGAGTGGAGAGCTGCTGGCAACAAGACTGGCGACATGGTTGAGTAATAACGTTTGCCACAAAGTCCCGGGCCACCACTGTCTTCCGCGCCTGTCCGCTGCTACTGCTGCCAGCGGCTGACACATCTTCCCCATGCGCCGACTGCCCTTCTCCTTGTGGCCAGGCGTGTGCTGACAAGCATTGCTTCATGGCTTGGGAAACTCTTCGGCCGCACCCTGACGCCCCACTCCGGCCACGCGCCTATGCCTGCGCCAGTCGGATGAGCTGGCCGTAGAGGCGGCACATGTAGATATCGTCTAGCCACGCCGTACGGAATGGCGAGCGTCAATGTCTGCCTGCACCTCCCGCCGGGTGAAAGCGGCCCTAGTGGCCGTGGTTGGCCGCTTCCCTCCCAGCCCCTGCTCATGCACTTTGTCGCCCGGCCCATGGCATTCTCTCCCAAATCCATCCTCCTCGCCCAAACACCCGCCAACACTCAGCCCTCCCCTATCCCCTATCATGCACATGGTACAGAAAACCGGTTCCCTGGCCGCCGTTGCATCACATGCCAATCGCCAGCACATACGAGAATCCCAATCAGCCACAAGCTAGCCTGCATCGACGATCGTCCTGCTAGAGAACAGGTTCTGCCAGGCACACTGCGTCCCTGGGCATCGCCCTCCAACCATGCAATCACCCACAGCTCTGCCGCTACCCGCTCCTTTTTCCCCCACCACCACTCTACTCGGCACATGGCTTTTTGCCTTGTCGACACCATGGGCTGCTGCCGGCAATGTCGAGCATAAATCATCAATTGTATCTTAGTTGCGAGCCGCTACTATGCATCCGCTAAACCTACCAAAGACAGCCTCCGTATATCTGCCTGCATCCACAGAGCGTCTTGATCAAGTATACCAGCTAGGCTCCGGAATCTCGTTCAACAGTGCAAACCGACCCAACTCCCGATTCTTATATGCCACAGGATCGTGCAGCGTGTGCGTCCTGATATCTCGCCAGAAACGATCCAAGCCCACTTTTTGGCTCGTCGCCTTTGCACCAGTCACCTCAAACACTCCCGAAGTAACGCGGAGGCCAGTGTCCGTCGCGACGACTTTGATGCTTGCAACCCATTCTGCCAGCTCGCCTCGCTCGCGTGCCGTCAGCTTTGCGCGCCTCTCCAAATCACCTCCGTACTCCTGGTAAATGGCGTCAACTTCTTGGCCTGCGCTGTCTGCAAGGGCAGAGGCGGCACGGAGATGGGCATGGAAATTGCCATAGCGTTCAAGAATGTAGAATTCATCAGTCGCTTTTTCCTTGTTCTACTCACGCTATTAGCAACACATATCCGAGTTTGTAGGTAGTGGTCTGCTTACGTCGCCACCAAAAGGCCATGCCCGAGTCCCCTTCAGAGTGTACTTGGCAGCGTATTGCTGTGCACCAAGAGCAATGCCAAGATAGAAGTTACTAAAGACAAGCTGGATGGTTGGGAGAAGCAGCGTTGCAAACGCTATCTGCAGTGCGCGTGGGTCGGGTTCCTTCTTCTCAATGTTCCAGCCCAGCGCATCCGCCCACGGCACACGCACGTCAGAGATTTTGACACTGCCAGATTCCGTCAAACGGAGGCCAATATTGTTCCAGTCATGTCCGAATTGGATGCCAGGTTGGTTTGTCTTTGCAAAGGCGAAGATGTGTTTCCCCGTGTTTTCGTAGACACCCTCCAGAACAGTAAGATCAGAAACAACGCCACCCGTGTTGAAAAACTTGAACCCATTGAAGACAATGTTATCGCCATCCGATTTGATGGACAGATCACTGTCTCTAGGATTTACGGCGCCGCCAATGAAACAGTTGTTCTCGATGATGAGCTTCTGAATGCGATCGGCCTGTTCAGCTGACCCAACAACGTTTGCTGTGGTCGACCAGAGGAGGTGGTAGCCAAGCAGCATGCCAATCGAACTACAGCAGTTAGTACGCATTGTCGAACAGATCAAGTAAAACCATACCCATCTGCTTCGGCTACCTTCCGAATCGCTTTGTAACCTGATTCCAAGTCAGTGTCAGCTGCCTGTATCTCAGATACACGCACTTACCAACACTCCAAGGTTGACCGCCACCACCGTACTGCTTTGGACCAAGAACCTTGAGAAGTCCATAGTGCTTGAGCAGAGCTACTTCGGCTCGGGGAGACTTGTTTTCTTGGTCTCGCATAACAGCATCAGCAGCAAGAACATCGGCGACTACTTGGGCACGTTCAAGCCAGCCCGCTGCATCTTGCGGTATCGAAGACCATGTCTTCTCGTACTCGGTATAGACAGCCGGGTCTCTAAAGTTGGCGTGTTGCGCGTTACCGGCCTCGCCATTAGTTCCGTTGGTAGCAACCATCCTGTGCGTCTGAGATGTTGATATCTCCTAGCTATGTGATGTACAATCTCTACATTCCCGTACACATTTTTATATGTACATTCTTGCTGACCCGATTTTGGGGTCATACCATATCACAACTATATTGCGTGCTACTCTTTCATTTTTTAGACGTATGCGGGGGTATAGTTTGCTCAATGAGCGGGGCGTGGTGGCTATCAGAATGGAGGGGTGTAGACAAGGATATACCGCCGAGCTCGTACAAGCGTCCGGATCAGGGTCGAATTGTCTGCCAGCACGCAAATAGAGCTAGCGTAGCTTTGATCCCGTAGAATAGATCGCCAATGCAGTAGCGTTCTAACACTCCAACACGTGGGCATGGCATTCAAATGCCGATCTTCGCAAGCGACGGATACCTACGTACATCCTTGTATTTGTGCTAACCTAAATGTAGGGCGTACCCCCAACAATCAAACTCACCACCGACCCCGAACCGCGTTCGCCATCTAACCCCTCAATCGCATCATCCTCAATCCGGCTTTCCCACAGGCCATCGGTCTCCAAAAAGCTGCACGTTGGAGACGTGCCTCATATTACCCCAACGTGGGGGTAGTGCTGCGTGCCGCTTATTCCGTCTTCCTGCTCTTCGCGAAGAACCTTGAGGTGTCTCCAAGTGGCAGCTCAACAATCGAGTCCTTTAGCAACAGGGCAAACTCCAGGTACCATCCTATCAAACAGTATACAAAGTCAGTGGACGTCTCCCATTCGATTGACCAACAGTAGGTGCTTACCGGCCAGTCCGGATAAAAAGCAGAAAGCCCCACCACCCTTCTTGAGAGCAATGGAGGCACCGGCATGTCCATCTGCTACAGCGAAATAGGACGCAGCGATCAATAGGAACCCCAGCTCGACAGTAAAGAAGATGATGATATATACCAGGTTTGTCGGCAATGATGCTACTAGGAATACCAAGGCGAAAACCGTCCACACTATGTTCTTGTTAGCGACGCTGTCACTTCTTGGTCGTCTTGAGTAACTGACTGATCATGAAGAACCCGAGAGCATTGTTGAGTTCTTTTATGTTATCGCCATATGCTGCCACAATTCCAAAGGATGGGGTCAAGATCGCACCGTAACCGGCGTAGAACAGACCTTGCCGTGAGTCAGGCAAAATTCTCTAGCAGTCGGCTGATTCAATATACCAAAGGCACTAAACACGGTGTATCCGAAACCGTTGCCTACAGAGAGCTCCCACTGCGCAGTAACCACCAGGCCTATCTTGATTTTAGTCATGCCTTACAAACGCAACACACGCCAGTAACTTGCCAAAGGCGGCCGCGAAGAAGAAATTGGCTACAAAGACATTGTTCATGGTAACCCCCCGCCATTCCATTAGACTAAATGACAATGCCGTCAGAGTCGTCGCAAACACCCCGATTGGAAGTGCTGTCTTCACATCTCAGCAAAACCGTGTGTTTTGTGGTTAGCATCACTTACTCCAGAGCCCAACGTCTTCGGAGTGGGAGCTGGTATGGCAGGTTCCTCGTAGGTGACCTGCCTTTCGATATCGGTATGTCCAGAGATTTTCAGGTCGGTTGCCGAAGAGTTAGCCATGGTTGTCTTTGTGTATGAGAGGATTCACGTAATCTCCTGGATCCGATTGATTGCCTTTTGTGCTGGACCGAATCGAGCATCAGTTGATACGGCATTAGTCTCGGTGTGCTGGGCATTTACTACCCGTGTAAATTCGTCGCCACTGTTGGAGAATGAATGGCGTGATTCGGCCTTACTTGTAACGCTGGGTAAGGTTGTGCATCACACTCGAGTTTTCATAATCCCACATCTTGTCAAAATGGACTATATCATCCAAGCCGTTACACTATAGCATGGCGTGTATCTGGTTCGACACCACAAATTATGACAATCATACCTTCAGCTTTCCAGATTGTCTCATTCTCTCTGGACTTCAGGTTGTTGACACCCAACCGAAGAAGCCATGGCCGTAGAATAGGCTATCATAAGAGATACTAGGATCCGAGAGTCAAGAGGGACCAGATTGGGGCAAGATCGTCGGTGGAGAGACGACTATCTATCGACGTGGATGATTGTAGTTCACCTCCCTGGTTTGATCCCCCGTCAACCCCGCAGACCTCACGTATATTTGCATATCACGCAATCCGCGCTTACAATGCGCAAATTTGGTGGACGATGCTTTATTCAGGATCAAGATAGTACGAAATCTCATTATGAGACCTTTCAAATTACAATTCGATTACCAAGTTTGCTTTTGATAACTCATTATTTCCACAAAACAGAAATGTCGCCGTCACGAAAGAGACAACGGACAGGTAACATGGACGAGGTATAATAATCAAAAAAATGCAAGACTGACCATTTCTTTAAAAAAAGTAGAAAACAGCAGTACAAATGGCACCAACGGAACAAAAGACAGTTTCACGCCCATAAAACAGTTGGATATCAACCAGGATCCAGATCGTGTACTATTCGCGTGAGTAGCCTCCGGCCGAAATTGAAAATACTCGTACACGCTAACCTTGAGAAAATATAGATATTGGGTTCCCAACGTCTCCGGTGGTCTCGTAGTTTCTAAAATACCCCAAAAAACAAGTTGGGATCTTGCATCAAACGTGCGGTACGCCAGGACAGCCGAGGAATATGGATTCGAGTATGCGCTCACCCAAATCCGCTTCACGGCATCATACGGAGCCGACAATCAGCACGAGAGCGTTTCCTTTTCCCAAGCCTTGTTGCACAGTACTGAACGCCTCAAACTGATTGCTGCTATACTCCCCGGCATATGGAATCCCACCATTGTCGCAAAGCAGATTGCGAGTATTGATAACTACAGCAACGGTCGCATTGCTGTAAACATGGTATCAGGCTGGAACAAGAGCGAATTCACTGCCGTTGGACAGTGGTGGCTCGAACACGCTGAGCGCTATAGACGCACAAACGAGTTCATCCGGGCCTTGAAAGGCATCTGGACCGCCGACGACAAGGGCTTTTCATTTGCCGGCGACTTTGTATGTTTGCCCATTACCCTCAAGCCCCAAACTCCCCACTCCACCATACCACGCCTGTTCTTTTCCGTGTACTAACCTCGCCGCACAGTACCAATTCCACGACTATAAACTCGCCCCCAAACCGCTCCAAAGCCCGCATCCGGAAATCTTCCAAGGCGGCAACAGCGACGACGCGCGCCACAACGGCGCACAGGTAAGCGACTGGTACTTCATGAACGGCAACGACCTCGACGGCTTCCGCGAGCAAATCGCCGACGTCAAGGCTCGGGCCCGCAAGTTTGGCCGTGAAGACAGCGTCCGCTTCGCCGTCAACGGCTTTGTCATCCTGCGCGACACCGAAGACGAAGCTATGCGCGTGCTTGGAGAAATCCAGGGCAAAGCCGACGTCGAGGCTGTAGAAGCGTTTCGTGGTGCCGTTCAGCAGGCTGGGGCGAGCACGGCGAATCAAAAGGGCATGTGGGCGAATAGCTCGCTCGAGGATTTGGTGCAGTATAACGATGGGTTTAAGACGAAGCTTATTGGCACCAAGGAGCAGATTGCCGATCGCATCTTGCTGCTCAAGAGTCTGGGCGTGGATTTGCTGCTCACGGCGCATTTGCATTATGAGGAGGACATTGAGAGCTTTGGCAAGGAGGTGCTGCCGCTGGTGAGGAGGCTGGAGGCGGAGGGGAGGGGAAAGGATGCTGAGGAGGAGATTCGGAGGACAGGGCACGTCTATCAGAAGGTGGTGTCGTAGGATCGTTGTCGTTGAGGATTTGTCTTTGGTTTTTTTTTGGTACCAAAGTCGCGTTATGGGGACATAAGCAGTTGGTTTGGTGGCACGAACTTTGCATTTCCCAAAATGGCGATAAATTTGTGACAGAAGAAGAAGATATATGAATGGATATGCGTGTGTACCCCTTGCCTTGCGAGGCGGTAAACGGATTCCAAATCAAATAGTATACAAAACTACACAACTACCTCACTCGTGCAACCCAAAAAGAAAAAGACAAGACTACCAAACACTACTGCTTACACACTCCAAACGCACCCATCTCCAGAGAACCGCGCTGTGCTCTCCTCACGAACAAGCCTACTACGACTGCCTCAAGATGCACACCCCGCCATTACTCGACGTATCCGACGCCATACACAACCTCCCCACCATATCCCACGCCAACCCCGCCGGCCGAAAGCACCCTGAGCCATACCCCGGCCCATATCCCTGACACATTTCCACTGCCGGATTGACAAACACGTCCTGCGCCGCCGTGGTGCTAGTCAGCGGCTCGACCGGCGTATAATTCCCACCAGCACAGCGCCTCAACCGCCCTGTCTACGGGTCTGATGTGGGTTGATCAATGTTGGAATGGGAGCCATGAGATACAAGCAACAAGATCGAATTGTGGGGTGCAATGACAAGAGTACGTGCAAGGTGCGAGCCGCCCTTGTACATGCCTGTGCTAACCGCGGTCCGGGTTCCGAGGGTGCCGGCTGCGGCGTCGTGTGGCTGAGCGTAGACGTGGGTCGTAGAGCTTGCGTGTAGCGTCTTACTACCGGGGCTCAAAGCTATAGCGTGGTCGAGGTTGCTTTGCGATATCAGCATCTTTGTCGGAGTGATACAGCCATCTGTTCCCACCTTGTGATAGGATATGCCCTTGCCAGACTGCACAACGAGCATGTTGCCAGTATTGTCAAACTGAATGCTTCGAGGGCTAGCCGTTTCCTCTGCAATTTTGGTAGCCTTCTATCCTGCTGCCAGGTTGCTTTGAGATGCAGGGTTTCCGGCACCAGAGCAGGAATCGGGGATGACAGCAGTTGCTACTGGCTTTACAGTGGCAGATGGCACAACATTTGTTACAACTGTCGTCGAGCCAGCGGAAGGACTAGCTATGGGCCCCGTACAGCATCGGGACTGTGGATCCATTTGCCTTAGGCTTGATGGACGTCAAAGGCCGAGCCGCATCTTCGACCGCAGAAGTACCCTACGCCCAAGCGAACTCCGTTATGCCGGTATCACTCAAATAATAGCGAGCATCTTCACTGTTATGCCATCCAGTGCTCCCTTTACATAGAGCACTGACAGTCCAATGGGTAGTATTTGTTCTGGTCCCCTTGAGGTACGTGTGCTCGGCTCCGTCGTGCCCAAGGGGCAGACCGATCCCACTATACTGTATTAGAGAGCACCTCTTACAACCTGTAGATTGAGACTCACAAGGCGAAGCGAGCTGATACCACTCCGGACTGTCCATTTGGCCAAGCAACGCTCAACGGGTTCCAAACCATGTTTCCTCCCCGGGGGAAAGCCCACCCACTGATTGGTAACTGAAGCAGTAATCCTAATGATAGCATCGTATGGGTCCGTCACATTCTTAGGAAGCGCAGCGCCAAAGGGCATTCCTGTTGCCGGCTCCGTGTATGAAGAGTAGCTAATCTTCGTTTCTGCATGATAGATAACAGTAATTTGCGCTTCACCTTCTTGAGCATGGGCTTTTCAGCGTTGGAAAGTTACAGTTTCTGAATCTTGTGATACTCACTGTACCCAAGAAATACAGCAGCATTTCCAACTACCTGGTTGTAACGCATACTTTGTGGATTTCTGTAGATAGAGAGCCATTCACTAGGCGTCAGCAATCACTGTTAACAGAGTATTTTTCAGCTCGTTGTAGGATCGATAGTAGTGATGATGGCAACAACGGAGTGCCACATACCACGCTTCCACATCACCCATCCGCAATATATCATCATTCTTTTTGTACATCATAAATGAAAATGTTGAAGACGTCCGCGGTTGACCTTCAACTGGCCAATCTGCAGCCTCAAATCTGTCGTGTTTGACAACTTGGTCGCACGAGACTGGTTGATCTGGGCCGTTTGGGCATGTTTTACGGGGTTCAGCCTGAGTATTGTGACAGAATATATTGATTCATTGGCAACGATGGGTCTTTCATAGTATAAATCTGCATGGTGCAAGCTGGAAGCGATCAACTTTGATAAGTCCAAACCTCAGCTTGATCCGGAATCATATTGGCAATACTCGGTACTCGGTACTCGTCTGTGTGATGTCAATGAGCTGCGCTAAGCTTTCCAAGGTCATAAAGAAGCACGGCAATTGACACGCGAGACGGGGCTGTGATGTTCAGTAGGTGGGGAGTTTCTGTAGTAGTAGTAGTGGCCGAACGTTGGTGTGGCGGATCTCGCATTCTTCCATATAACCCGAACCCCTGGTTTGCACCGATTGTGGGGAGCCTAACAGGATGTTAACAACTCTGTAGCACCTTCACGATATTGAGAAACTCAAATCATATCCAGAATTTGAGAATTGAGCACAAGTAGACTGTATCAGTGCAGAGCGACCAGAGGGAGGAGACATTGCTAAAGTAGTACATTTGCAATTCCAATTACTGCTGCGGCCTGTGGAATTGGCATACAGAACAAGAAATCCCATCGACAATCCCGAGATCCATCGAGCTTCCAGACTGGCTTTCCCGGATCAAGCGCGCTTGCTCATAAAGGCGTTTCCAAAAGTCCAGAGACCAAACGTCGCCAGAATACTCAATCCAATAGGCAGCGGCTTTCCAGACTTGATGGCGCGCGGGATAGAGCTACCAGCCAAGATGACGGAGGCGAGAAGAGCGAGCTCAACACCGTAGGCAGCGCGACTGTTGACACGAAGGCCACCAAGGATGTACTATTATGAATGATTAGATGCTTGGCTCGAAAGAAGAGGCAACGCGGTTAGTAAGAGCAAAAGGGCGTACCAGTAAGCCGACGGTGCAACCAGCTGCAATTGAAGGCACAGATCCAGTCCTCACGTATCCGGTAATACCGCCTCCAGCGGTGAGGGCACCGAGGACCAGAGCAATGTTTCCGAGAGAGCTCTATATCTTCCCATCAGCATTTGTTCCTCTCTCAAAGACCTGGCTCGGATATGACGAAGCCAAAGGAATCGCCAGGACATCTGCCTACCATGATTGCTTTGTATGAACAAGACCGGAGCGAATATTCCAACGAAATGAAATTGGGATAATACAACTAGTGAGGTTTGCGACGAAAGCTTCAGGGAGTGCAGCGACGCTTAAGTGTAAAAGTACAATGGGTGTTTTTGCGGGGAAAAGCGGATATCCGAGCACCCCGAAGCCCGGCGCGAATGGAACCAGGCGATTTGCCCTCGTCGTAATCCCGCCCTCAGCTTGGGCCAACCACGAACATCTGGCCTCAAGCCTACGGTGTACTACCAACCACAACCTCCATCGCCGCAACCCATACACGCCCAATTGCACGCAGCAGGGCCACCCGTCTTTCCGCCAACCCTTGCCTTTCCTCTCGTGAGAAGACAACAGCAATCTAGAACATAGACGATGCCGCCAAAGCAACGCACACCCGGCACCGCAGACACGCCCGCACAAGCAGCACCCTCGCGCCCCAGCAAGCCAAGCACGACCAGCAACACGAGCGCCGCAGCAATCACACAGGGAATATGGGATAAATACGTGAGCAAGACACCGCAGCGAACCAAGCTCATCGACCTGTTTCTCGCCTTCCTCGTCGCCGTCGGCGCCCTGCAATTCGCCTACGTAGTCGTTGCCGGAAACTTTGTACGTATAGTCCTCGCTGCAGACACGGCCGTGCAGGCATAGCAGCACAAAAGGAAGAGCAACGGAGAGAGAGAGAGAAGCAGGCTGACGAATCCATGGAAATGCAGCCATTCAATGCCTTTCTGTCTGGCTTCAGCGCAACCGTCGGCCAGTTCGTGCTCACGGCCTCGCTGCGCATACAGACAAACGCGGAGAACAAGCTGGATTTTGCGAGCATCTCGCATGAGCGTGCCTTTGCCGACTTTGTGCTCGGCAGCCTACTGCTGCACTTTTTCTGCGTCAACTTTATCAACTAAAGGGCGAAACAAGGCCGAATTGGTGGGTCGCGGCAAGGCGAATACTCGATTGCAGCGAGTGGGCTGGTGAAGGGGCGGAGACTGCTTCTTTTTTGAGAGAGAGAGAGAAATCAATGGAACTTGAACAGGGCGTTGGGGATAGGTGGATATGGGAAAGAGTCTGATTCACACATGAAAGAAAGAAAGAAAAGCTCCGTGTATCGAATGTATAGGTAAGAGTACCAGAAAACCCCCCCAAAGGGGATTTCCGTTGGGCATATTTTGTAGACTGGTCAAGACGAACAGTTCTATCAAAGGTCGAAGAAGACTCTTCATCTATGCTGTCCAACCAGCAAAGTACCCGTATACTCTTTCCCCACAATCTGCACCTCAGTTCTCTTTCTCTCTCTGTCTGTCTATTTACTTCTCCTTGGCATACTCACCCAGCCCAAACTCCTCCCTAACCGCCTCGCCCAGCCTCCTGATCCCCTCATCAATCCTATCACTCGGCGCCGTCGCATACGTCGCCCTGAAAAACAGCGTGTCATGCTCCTCGTCCGCATCGGCGTAGAACCAGCTGCCGCGCATAACGAGGGTGCCGTGGCCGATGACACGCATAAAGATGCTCTCCTCAATCGCCTCGATGCTCTTCTGCGGATACGCGGGATGCTTTGTAAAGTCCACCTTGATCCAATGGAACATGCCGGCCATGGGCGGTTTCCACTGCATGACCTCTTGGGGGAGGTGCTTGGCGCAGGCGGCGAGAATGGTGTCGCGGCGCTTGGTGTACTGCATGCGGAGGTGGATGAGCCAGTCGAGGTAGCCGGCGTGGCCCCAGTGCTCGTCGAGCAGCTTGAAGAGCACGAGTTGCGACATGCCAGAGGGATTCTGCGTCGAGACGTCGGCGTATTTGGCGTAGCGCTCGATGATTTGCGCGGCCGCCGTGATCCAGCCTACGCGTGAGCCGGGCGCGATGACTTTGGAGAAGGAGTCCATGCGGATTACCCGGCCGTCCGTGTCCATGGAGAGGTAGCTGGGGACGAGGGATTTGATGAAGTCGGCGTGGGAGCAAGGGGGCGGCACGTCCGGTGCGTTGGGGCCTGTGTAGGGCTGCATTTGGAGGAAGTAGTAGGGCTCGTCCTCTATGATGTGGATGTCGTGCTTTTGGCACACTTTGTATAGCTCGCGGCGTCGCTCGCCGCTCGACGTTGCGCCAGTTGGGTTCTGTCCTGTAGGCACTGTGTAGAGGAGATGCGGCTTGCGGCATCCTCGACCGTTCTGGTCCCAGTTTGAGAGGATGCGGTCCATCTCTGTGGGCAGGAGACCTTCGCTGTCCATCGGCACGCCACATACGCGGACACCCATTGGCCTGGCGGTTTCGACAAAAGCCGAAAATGTGTACTCCTCGGAGAGAACCATGTCTCCGGGTCTTGTGAGCATTCTGAGCAACATGTCGGTGGCAGATGTGCTCCCGACCGTCATGGTGCACCTCCAGTCCTCATATGGCGGGTCGTGCACCAATTCGGTGTGCTCAGTCATGTAGCGCAGAAGCTGCGCTGAACCTGAGCCCTGGCCATAGTTGAATGCAGTAGCAATGTCGAAAACAGACTTGTTTTCGGCGAGGTCGTGCTTGCCCGCAGTAAGCGTCACTCCAGACTCTTTGGTTTCGGGCTCGGAGAAGTGTCCGACCTTGGGCACCTTGACGGATAGTTCTTCAAAGGGAAAGTATTCGCTAGAGGGCAGTCCTCCTCCGAGGGATATAAGACCTGGTGTACTGAGAAATTTGGCCGCTTCCTTTAGCGAGTTACCCTTTCGAATCAGGGCCTCATTCGTTAAGATGCCTGGGGCCCAGTAAGCTACCATGCCTGCAAACGGCTACCTGGTCCGTAAGACTTACTACTCCATGACTTTGCTTTGGGCTTGTGGTCGTGCGAGTTGAGCCTGAAGCTTGATGTATCAGACGGTGCTGCTACCCCCCATTGTGCTGCAGTAGTCTTCTTTCTCCTTGCGGGCATCTCATTGCTCTGTATGGGCGCACTCAAAGGATTCGGAATAGTAATTCCGGATGTGTCCGAGGTGGCGGATACCTCGACGGCAGACGGAGGTGACATTGCGTGCATGGTGCTTTTGATTGTCCGATTGTAATGCCTGGTTGGTGGTGTGCAGTAATGCACATGCGTATCTCGGTCCACTTGGTTTCTTGGATTTGTTTTGATACCGAGGCAAGTGAGGGTAAAAGTGAAACCCAACTGTCATGGGACCGTGTAACGTTTAAAGCTCGTTCTGTCGGGAGTCGGATACATGCTAGTTGGTCATATCGCGCGCCCTACGTATGCAGTCGGACGCGTGCCTGTGGAGAAGTGGAGCCGCTCAGCTATGGTTTCGGTAGCGGCTAGCCACGGGCTGGGGAAGCGACACGAAGCGAGTCCACACAAGCCGCACGCCAAGCCTCTACTGTCCGTCTTGTCATGCAAGCCTCACGCCCTTTGCTGGCGTGTCCATCGGACATCTCATGGACTACTCTCGAAACGTCGGCGATGGCCCATGTGCACCACGGGAATGCGAGCGCTGGCAACGCCGTTGCATGCATGCCCAAAGACGGCCGATGCGGTTGCAGTTCAACACTAGGCAGGTTGAGAGCCATTGGCCAATCGGCGCTTTTGGGACGCCGTCACGAGGCGTGACACCACGTGCAGAGACAAAGCCGGTAGCACCCGCGCTGAACAGACGATACTCTATTCTATCCTGCCCTGGACATCTCTATCAGCACACAGGTACTCCTAGTAGAATGCTGCGACTAGACCATACTGCACATGTTCCTGCCAAGACTGGCGGGGTATTTTGACGTTCAGATCCAAGCGCATGTAGGCAACCGACATACACCAAACCCCATAGATCCACAGCTCCTTATCCAAACAATCAACCATGACCCTCATCATAGTAATGCTAACAAAACACCTCAATATATGCAGTCCCAAGTAGATAAATGCAGGCCGGGTATAGGACAACAGCGGCGGACACAGGGTCAAAGGCACTCGATGCCTCGTCACATTACCACACAGTTCTCATCCTTTTCTTTGTCTTTTCCCCCTTTTTCTTTTCGCAACTTGGCGTTTTTGTCGGGCATGTTTGCTGGCTTGGAAGCCGGAGGATTCGGTTGTCCCGATGCTGCAGCTTGAATGATTGCGAGGCGCTGCTTTGCCCTTTCGTCTCCCGAGTCTGCGGCCTTGACATACCATACGTTGGCCTCTAGAGGGTCTCGGCGGCAGCCAATGCCCATTTCCGTAAAGTAGCCGCACGCATACTCGGCTTTTGGAAGACCTTTGTATTGCCAGTCAACAAATTGTGGGCGCGGGGTGAGGGGTTGCACACGTACCATGCTCAGCAGCCTTCTTGGCCCACTCGTATGCCTCATTTTCATCTTTTTCCAGGACGGGTTCAGCGCCAACCATGTACCAGGCGCAGAGATTCATCATGGCCTCGGGGATGTCGGCCTGGGCAGCACAGTTGTAGTAGTGGACCGAAAGCGCGGCATCCTTGGGGCATCTCAACAAGCCATGTTCGTAGGCTTCTCCGAGCTTCAGAGCAGCCAACGGATGGCCCAACTCTGCCGCCTGTGTGAGCAATTGCACTGCGTAGACTTCGTCCTTGAAAATGTCGTCTCCGTAGCCCGTCTCGTGCAGTAGAGCCAGTTCATAGGGTGCGACGTTGTACTGGAAGTCAGCTGATTCGGAGGCTCGCTTAAGCCACTTGACGCCCTCCCGGTACTTGTTCTGAAGGCCCATATCGCCAGTCAAGCACGCCTTTCCAAGCCGAGTCGCAGCTCCAGGATGGTTTTTGGACGCGGCAGCGCGGTAGAACTGGACAGCTTTGGCGTAGTCCTTGCGGCAACCCCACCCAAACTCATAGCAGAGCGCGGCACGGAAGGCAGACTCGGCATGCCCGTGCTTACTGGCAGCGATGAATAGTGGAAAGGCTCGATCGTGATCGGGCTTATCTTTGTTGAACAGGCCTGATGCGTATCCGTCGGCGAGGTAGTATTGTGCAAACGGGTAGCTGCGGTCGGCTAGTTTCTGGAGAATCTGGCGCGCCTCTTTCAACAATTCCACCGACGACATGCCATGGGTATTGTTCATGCCTTCGTTGGCCATGACCTCGTGTGCGACCTGTACCATGAACAGGGCAAACTCGTACTGGATTGAGCTGTCTTGCGTCTTCTTGACGTTTGCTCTGTACATGTCTAGCGTCTTCTTCTCGTCAAGCAGCGACGCATTCTCTCCCACGACACCTCGCAGCCCGGTCTTGCCAAAGTTTGCTACGGGTGCAACTTGCTGGTTGTAGGGGAGATTGGTCAAGTCAAGGTAGGAAGATTCGGGTCGGACATCTGGTGATCGGCGTGAGATTGAGACTGGGCGGGCATAGGAGTTGGGCGATCCGTGGGGTGACGGCATGCCGACCACGGACAGGCGGGGCGAATCCGTACGGCCTCGCACATTGAGTTCCGAGCCTAGAGTATATGCAGAACTCGGCCTGGGGATTGTGGAGCGCGGAATCTGCAGAGGCCCCTCCTGGCCATAACTGTGTCCACGGTTATGTCGAACACTGTAGCCATTGGAAGAATTCTGGGAGCCAGAGGCGGGAGATTGGGTAGTTTCACGAGGAGAATGTGTGCGCGGAGGCGGGGTGGGATGTTTGGAAATGTCTCTAGGCTGGTGGTGCTCTGTGGTGGTGGAGGCAAGCTCGAGCTCGTCCTGAGTGTTTGCAGCGTCCATGTCGGCGACGTGAGAAGAGCGGGTAGAGTAGAAGCTGTTGGTTACATGCAACGGTGTGGAGGGGATGTTGTGCGTCGGTAGAAGCGCGTCTGCGGAACGCCCGTTTTCGGCTATGTCTGGTGATTGTCTAGACGGGGTTCTAGAATGGCCGTCTAAGCTTTGGGTCACGGAAGAGACGGACTGTCTTGAGTTACGGCGGGCAGTTATTGGGTCATGGCGCTGGTCAATATGGAGAGAAGGAATAGAGGGACTAGGTGAGGAGGAGCTGCGTGGGGCGGGTTTGCGATACGAAGAACTAGACGGTGGATTCAAGTCTGGCTGGTGGGCGGCGTAGGGTTCTTCATCGAGGGGGAGAGATGGCAACGGCCTGGATGGCGGTGTCGAGACGGGTTCGGCCATGGCTCTGAAATTGCTCCGCTTGCCCCCCCTTCCTCCGATCTCTCAAGATGATGTGTTATGGCCACTTGGATGCACTGACTCGCTGTAACGGTGGGGCGTTAACGTGGTTTCCTTAAGCGGCGCCCCAAGGTGCTGACTGGCGACCAGACAGCCAGCGCACGCAGCGCACGCAGCGCACGCAGCAAGAGAGTGTCGGCGGATGTGAGCCAGACTTTGGCTACGGGAGTTTGTCAGTGCTGCGAGTGTGGCGTCGTGGCACATGTATATACATACATATGTATGCATACGTAGGCGGACGAAATTGGGAGGCGACGACGTGCAGCGGCACAGAATGCAGAACCCTGGGCGAGGGATCTTCGAGACGGGCCCAGGGGCGGTTAGATTCACCCGTGGGTTCGCAAGCGGAATTTCAAGGGTCCAGTTAGGTATTCACGCCTCTTGACACTCTGGGACCCTGAGACGGGGGTTGGGGGGTTGGGGGGTTGCAAGATGGCGTGCAGATACAACGGTTAGTGGCAGCGTGTTTCGGCAGGCGAAGTGCAGGCCGTTTTTTCTTGCTGCCAAAAACGAAGTGGACGAGGGGGGAGTGGGTGGCAATTGGTGTGTTAAGAAGCGCCACGCATGGCGGAGGAGGGTGCTAGGCGGCACTTTACATAACGAGGGATACGCAGCTGGGCGGCAGAGCACGGCAGGCTGGGCAAGCGAGGTGGTGTGTGTGACCTTGTAACGCAACCACTATCGATGTGGATGTTGGATCCGACAGGGGATTAGGCGCTCGACTCGCCCATGCACTGTTCAGCAGATGCGGAGAAACGTGATCTCTTGCAGTGTGCATGGACGCGTCTGAAAGGAGCATCAGAAGAGGCGGTGGTGTGCATGCGTGCACTGTTGTACTGCCGAGGAGGCGTGAGTGTCGCCGAGAATACAACTGCCACTACTGTACTGCGGCGCGTGTGTATACAAGATTCGTGTACGGATAGCGTGCCGGTGTGAGGAGCAGACCAGCAGCCCCTCTCGTCCTTTGCCTCGCTGCAGCTAGCCCATACTACTGAACGCCTGAGCACCAAGTCAACGCCCCGGCCGGGTGCTACTAACTAGGTCGTTGCAACGCGTGGAGCGTGGATACCAATACATACTGCGGAGAGTGGGCGGATGGGGAGTTTGCTGTCAGCACCCAAAATGGCATCATGGAGGTTTGTGCTGGCCGCTTCCCATGTCAGTCGCGGTCACGGTCACGGCCACGGCCACGGTCTCGGTCAAATAGGCCAACCCCGCGGTAGCCACCTGTTCCGCCCACTCCGCGGCATGGCGGCAATGCATACGGGAAAACAAAACAAAAAGAACGTCCAAGTCGAATAGTTTGCAACACGCAGCGTCGACGACCGAGGCGGTCCTCCATGTGCCGCAGGCGGTCGGGCAGAATGCAGCCAGCCAGCCAGCCACGGTCGCCCGTGTGCGTGCCGGGCTACTGGCTGCTACTCGGCCAACGGCACCACGAGACGGCGGCAACGGTGCCAGTGTTAACATGTACAGAATAGCCCGCTGTAGCTGGGGGAACGGGACAAGGCTGAAAATAACTCATGGCCGCCATGCGATTCGCATTCGCGCATGGGCGAGCGCCATCGAGCCATTGACAGGGGGCGCGCTCCTCGTCGCCCCATGGCCCCGTCTATCAAGTGCAAGGGTGCTTTGTTGACCTCGCAACACCGCTGCCAGCCTACGCCCGCCTTTTTTCCGCTCGCTCGTCTGCTTGGCCGTCTCTCGCTGTGTTTGTTCGCCCACCGTCTGCTCGCTTTCTCTGCCTCGCCTCTCTCCTCGTGGCCGACACGCTCGTTGCTCCCTCGATTGGCCGGCTGCCCTTTGCTGGTCCGCCCAATCTACCGCGCCCGCTCTTCTCCCATCCACCGCCACCACCCCTGCACTCCGACACAGCACCGCAAACACTGACTGCTGCTGGTAACCTCATACACCCGCTGCGCCTATTCTTCCCACCCCCAACCGGCGCCCCCCCGCCGTCGCGCTGTGTCACGACACCCGGGTCCGCGCCTTCCTGCTTCATGTCGTCCATGCCCCAGCGGCCAGAGCCCTCGTCTCCCCGGCGGGAGCGACGCCATTCGCATCGAAGCTCACAATCCCGCCGCCGGAGGACGTCGGACGTCGAGAGCTCCCGCTCACACGACCGCACGCATAGCAAAAGCCATGCCAGCGCCTACTCACGCCCGATGCCAGCCCTAGACGCCCCGGTTCCCATGGAGCGCGACCCCATCATGCGGGGCCAACATCACGCTCCAGGCCCAGCATTGGGCAGGAAGCGCAGCCTGATCAGACCCGAGCGCCAGCGAATGGATCCGAGTCACCCCAACTACCATTACCGCAAGCATGCGCAACGCATGGACGTCCACCCCTCGACAACCGGCAACGACCCCATCGTGGAGGACACTCTTGAGGCCGAAACCGTAAGCTCAGACAGCACCGATCTAAAGCCACCCCACGTGCGAAACCCCTCTGCCGGCGGCTACAACGACAAAGATGCCCCGCTCGACGAGCCACAGGTACAGCGAAAGCTAGCGCGGGGCAAGGCCATGGAGGCTCGCCAGAGGCAGCGCGAGAAGGAGCAGGACAAGCTGCGCCCACCTAGTCTATGGAATGTCTATTGCGCAATCATCACCTTTTGGTGCCCCAATGCTCTTCTCAAGTGCCTTGGAAAGCCCCAAAGAGCGCAGCAACGTGCTTGGCGAGAAAAGGTGGGTCTGGTCAGCATCATCTTGGTCATTTGCACATTCGTCGGATACTTGACCTTTGGCTTTACCGAGACCGTTTGCCCCGCCGGAGGCAGCGTCCGCCTCAGGACCAACGAGGTTGGCAATGGATACCTCATCATCCACGGTGAAGCCTATGATCTTGCCCAGTCCAAACATCCCCGCGCTCGCGGTATCCCGGAAGACGCAAACGTTCTCTTCGACCTTCCCGAGAAGCACGGGGGTCAAGATGCCAGCTTTTTGTTCCAAAACGTCAACGGCGCCTGCAAGGGGCTCATCAAGGCAAAGCCAAACTCTGCCATCCCTACAGACGACAGCGGAGACTTGGCCTGGTACTTCCCCTGCCGCCTGTTCAACCAGGACGGCTCTTCCAAGCCCAACACGACCTTTTTGGAGTACAATGGC
The DNA here is from genome assembly GCA_030558545.1 of Bipolaris gigantea. NCBI lineage: Eukaryota > Fungi > Ascomycota > Dothideomycetes > Pleosporales > Pleosporaceae > Bipolaris > Bipolaris gigantea. The sequence goes on along the minus strand of JALPSE010000173.1, from coordinate 29,926 downwards.
TACATGTGCCATACTTCGGACTCGGCTCGTAGGGCTTTCTACGGCCTGCGCGATGCCGGAGACGTCTTCTTCACCTGGGACGACATACGCAACTCCTCGAGGAACCTCATGGTTTGGGGCGGTGATGTACTAGATCTGGACTTGCTCGATTTCTTCAACCGAACCGCCGTTGAGATCCCACCGATTTTCGATCAAATCCGCCAAAACCCGGCCGTCCGTGGTGCAGACGTCACGCGTGCTTTCTCGTCCAGCTACGAGAAGCAGGTTGCGCGATGCTTTACTGAAATCATCAAGGTCGGCTCCATTGACACGGAGAGTATCGGTTGCATCGCCTCCAAGGTTGTTCTCTACGTTTCGCTCGTTTTCATCTTGGCCGTTGTCTTGGCCAAGTTTGTCCTCGCCCTGATCTTCCAATGGTTCATCAGTAAGAAGTTTGGTGCCACCAAAACCTCTCTGGGCCCGGTCGACTCCAAGGAGCGAAAGCAGCAGATTGAGGAATGGAGCGATGATATTTACCGTCCCCCGCCAAAACTCCTCGAATCGGTTTCCGGCTCCGACCGCACGGCCAAACGAGGTAGTTTCTTGCCGGCCACATCCAGGTTCACTAGCCCGTACTCTGTTGACAAGAACACCAAGACTCGTGCCCCGCCAACAACCATGACAAGTCAAAGCACTGCATCTCGCCTGCTTGGATCCAGCGGTCCCATGTACAAACAACTCAATGCCAGCCACGGCACACTGGGCGTCGATGGTAGACACAGCACGCAAGCGTCACAGGAGCCTGGGTCGGATATGTACTTCTCCAACAGCACCGAAACGAACCAGTTTTCCAGCACTGAAGGCTCAGGACCCTCGGGATTCACACACGAAGCTGTTGTACCCCAGCCTCCTCCAGAGTGGCAGCCTTTTGGATACCCCCTAGCTCACACCATCTGCTTGGTTACTGCTTACTCCGAGGGCCCCGAAGGTCTGCGAACCACACTTGACTCCATTGCCACGACCGACTATCCCAACAGCCACAAGTTGATTCTTGTTATTTGCGACGGTATGATCAAGGGACACGGGGAAGACATGACGACACCCGAAGTCTGCCTTGGCATGATGAAGGATCACGCAGTCTTGCCGCATGATGTCCAGGCCTACTCCTACGTCGCAGTTGCCAGCGGTTCGAAGCGACACAACATGGCGAAGATCTACTCTGGCTTCTACGACTATGGCGAGACGACGCGTATCCCCGTTGGAAAGCAGCAGCGTGTTCCCATGATGCTGGTTGTCAAGTGTGGCACTCCCGACGAGGCCAAGAACTCCAAGCCTGGTAACCGTGGCAAGCGCGATAGTCAAATTATTCTCATGTCATTCCTGCAGAAGGTCATGTTTGACGAGCGCATGACGGAACTCGAGTTTGAAATGTTCAACGGCATCTGGAAAATCACTGGCATCTCTCCAGATTTCTACGAGATAGTACTCATGGTAGACGCTGACACCAAGGTATTCCCGGACAGTTTGACGCACATGATTTCGGCCATGGTCAAGGACCCGGACATCATGGGACTCTGTGGTGAGACCAAGATTGCCAACAAGCGGGACTCGTGGGTTTCTATGATTCAGGTCTTTGAGTAAGCGTTGATTCTTTTTTCTTTCTTTCTTTCTTTCTTTCTTTCGTGTGTTTGGGGAGTACTCTGCTGACCGTAATAGGTATTTCATCTCTCACCATCTGGCCAAGTCGTTTGAATCCGTCTTTGGTGGTGTCACTTGTCTTCCCGGATGTTTCTGCATGTACCGCATCAAGGCTCCCAAGGGCGGTCAAAACTACTGGGTCCCCATTCTGGCCAATCCCGACGTTGTCGAACACTACTCTGAGAACGTGGTGGATACGCTGCACAAGAAGAATTTGCTGCTATTGGGCGAGGACCGTTATCTGTCTACACTGATGCTCAAGACATTCCCCAAGCGAAAGCAGGTGTTTGTGCCTCAAGCTGTATGCAAAACCACGGTGCCGGACGAGTTCAAGGTTCTACTGTCGCAGCGTAGACGATGGATCAATAGTACTGTCCACAATCTGATGGAGTTGGTACTGGTACGAGATTTGTGTGGTACCTTCTGCTTCAGCATGCAGTTTGTCGTCTTCATCGAGCTCATGGGGACCCTGGTCCTACCCGCCGCCATTGCCTTTACATTCTACCTCAGTACGTTTTGCCACCTTTTTGTTCAATGACATGTTTTTCTGACGGCGTCTAGTTGCTATTTCTATCAAAGCAGCTATACAGCACACGGAAGCGCCTGTGATTCCTCTGGTTCTCCTTGCGCTTATTCTTGGTCTACCTGCCGTTCTCATCATCATCACAGCTCATCGGTGGTCGTATGTTGCCTGGATGTTTGTCTACCTGCTGTCGCTGCCCGTTTGGAACTTTGTCCTGCCGACGTACGCCTTCTGGAAGTTTGACGACTTCAGCTGGGGTGATACGCGAAAGACGGCCGGGGAAACGACGAAGAAGGCAGGATTGGAGTACGAGGGAGAATTTGACAGTAGCAAGATCACAATGCGCAGGTGGCGAGATTTTGAAGCAGGTAAGATGGACGTATCGTTGAGGTGATGTTGTCACTAACCGAGGACCCCCTACAGAGCGGAGACTGAAGACACCAGTGGCGACATCGGCTGGCGGATGGCCACAGCACCAGCAGCGACAGGGATATGAACAGTACTATGATAATTGATTGATTGTGCAGTGTCATGTAGCAGGCCACAGAGGCGCTGTGTAGCCGATAGGGGGAGCAAGGGAAAAGTGCATTGTTTTTGTACCACGTTGGCTACTGCATTGTGCGGGGGGGTTTTTTTTTTCTTGTTTACGCGGGTTACATGTTATGATTGTCAAGGGACATGTTGTATTTTCTTTTTTTTTTCTCGGAGATTCCCACTTTGCGTTGTGCCGTCATCCATGTAGAGGCTACGCATATTAGTAAGTAATCAGTACATGGCGGCAGAGAGGCTGCCTGGAATGAATGTAATGTCATAGCATATGAAGTCCTGTGTAGGGATGTGCATCTTGTTCCGTTTCAGCCCTGTGCATGGTGAAGGCCGTTTGGATGGCGCCGTCAGACGCCTTGTCGTAGTCTGGCAACGCTCTTGTCCACTCACACCCGTCAGGCCGATTGGCTTGAGGGATTTGCAGTGCAACCGTCTGGCAGCCAGTGGTGGCGTTACCCGGCTGGCCCCAAGGGACTAGGCCGACGCAGGGTAGTGTGCTGTCTGCATCCCAAAAGAGGCCTGACAAGACCAGGTGCCTGTGTGATTGTGCAACAACGAGCGGGCACTGCATTCTCGTTGTTGTCGTGTTGGCGGTGCCATGCGAGTTGTGCTGCCACGCGTGGGGCACGTCGGCGACCACCCTTGCCCATGGGGGAGGGGCCATGTGTAGAGTGGAGGCAGAAGGGACGATAATGGGATAGGTATGACAGACAGCGGTGCATGGTGGCAGCCACAGCGACCCCACACGCTAGACTCGCTGTCTTTTGTCGTGGCTGGTTGACGCTGCCGAGCCCGGGGCCTGTAATGCAAAGGCCTGGTCGCCTCTCTCTCCTCCCTCCCTCATACCCTTGGACACTGTCCCTACAGACCAGCATATCTACCGTGCGCCCAGACGCCTGTTGAAGACGACTGCACCAGCTGGACCACGCCCATCGCAGCCCACGCTCGCCTTCCATCACTGCCTCGGCGGCCCCGCGACACCGGCAATACGGCCGACAGCGGGCGTCGATGGCCAGCACGCAAGCCCACCACGACTGGACCGCGCCACACTTCACCACGACAGATGCCACAACGCCGCCCCATCACCACCTAGCCCCTGGCGACTGTCCTCACTCGCCCGATGCCCTGGCCGCTGCAGTGACCCTGGCGACACTGTCCGACAACAGCCCGCCCACCAGTCATGCTGACCATGCCGACGACGACGACGACGACGACCACAACGACGGCGATGACGGTGGTTATGGCGGAGGGATATCGCTAGCAGACTATCAGCAGTTCATGGAAGACATGCCCCCACCACACGGCGCCCTCGAGCCAGGCGAAGGGCAGGTCCAGGACGATGCCACGCCCGAGGTGCACATGCAAACATTCCTATCCCAGGTCCACCCCGCCTACGTCGCATACCACCCCTTTGAGATATTCGACATATCCAGCACACCTCACAACACCTCCACCACCCACATTCCCGCGCCACCGGTCTACATGAGCCATGTGTCCAGTGGAGACCCTGCACTTGAGCCACCGCCCACGCTCAACGAACCACATCTGAGCATCCAGGACAAGGGCGCATTCTGCCCCATCACCTCCTACTTCCACCACTACTTCCACCCGGACAAGGCCATCGTTCCCGGACTCGACCTCATCCGCGTTCCAAGCACAGTCACCCGCGACGACCTCAGATGCGACCGCTACGACTACCAAGGCATCGACTGGGAGGTACGCAAGACCACACGCGCGGCCGTACGAGAGTCGCGCTTTGCATTCGAGAGTGAGAAGCTGTTGCCTGGCTTGAAGCAAGTCCGAAAGGTACCAGAGCTCCTTTGTGCTTCGTGGTTTTGCCTAACGCATTTTAGAGCATAGCTCCTACCCCAAACACAGATGTCTTCTTCAACTTCGCCAGAATCAACACCACTCCCCGCATCTTTGTTCCTCATTTCCAGTTACGGAACGTGCTGACAGCCACATCCCGCAACGACATCTACTATGCCTACGGCCACCGCGTCTACCGCACAGACGCCCAAGGGACGCCTGCCGATGTCGTCGTAGACCTTAGCAAGCGCATAGCCATTGATGGATCCGTCACCACCATTGCTTCTCGAGACAACGTCCTGATTGCTGGCGCCTTTGAGGGCGAGTATGCCATTACCAACCTCTCGTCTACCTACGGATCACCATGCACATTTGGCCGCACCACGGATTTTGTAACAGACACCAAATCGCGCATAGTCAACCATATGCATCTCTTTGATTCACGGCGGACCTACTCTCCGCAGGCTGTCCTGTGCTCCAATGACCATCACCTCCGCGTCCTGGACTGCGCCACAAACACATGTACCAACACATTTGTCTACTCGGCAGCCGTCAACTGCTCGGCCACTTCGCCCAACGGACGGCTGCGGGTCGTGGTAGGAGATTTTCAGGAAACGCTCATCACCAACGCCGAGACAGGCGAAGCATTTGAAACACTAAACACTCACGCAGACGACGCATTTGCATGTGCCTGGGCAGACGACGGCATCCACGTTGCAACAGCCGCCCAGGACTCCACCATTGTCGTCTGGGACGCGCGCTACTGGCGCGAGCCCCTCGCCGTCATGAAGAGCGAACTCGCCGTCCCACGCTCTCTGCACTTTTCGCCGCTAGGCTCAGGCCCCCGCGTCCTCGTCGCCGCCGAAGCAGACGACTACATCAACATCATCAACGCACAAACCTGGGAGTCAAAGCAGGTGTTTGACTTTTTCGGTCCCGTCGGCGGCGCAGCGTTTACCCCCGACGGCCAATCCCTCTTCGTTGCCAACGGCGAGAAGCGCTTCGGCGGCATCATCGAGCTCGAGCGCGCAGGCTGGCCTGATGGATCCGTCCGGCGCAACAGCCTCGACCACGAAATCTGGGACGATGTTGCTACCGATTGGGCCCATGACGATGTGCTGAGTCTGGCTTGCGGCAGAGTTCGTGGCGGACATGTGGCGCGTCGACGGCGAAATGTCGATTTGAGTAACGTCGCTGTTTGACGGTGACTTTGTAGATGAATATCTTGAAAGACATTTGGTATAGGAAGGCAACCATACGCAAATGGCGTAGCCCTTTTTTTCTTCTCGTCGTCGGCTACATTTTTGTAATGGTTCTCGGTACCATTCTTGAGCGGGATTTCCCCCCTTTTTTGCTTTTTTTGCTTACCAGAGGTGGGCAAAGTACCAGTGAAGGAAGGATAATCCTCTGTCCCTTGCTTGTTCCCTTTTTTTTCTTTTCTTCCTTTTTCCCTCTTTTGGAACCCGTTTCATGCCGTTTCTCTCTTTTTTTTTTATTCTCCTTCTCCTTCTTCTCTTTCTTAGTTCTGTTCCATTCGAGTCATGCAGTGGCAATGGCAATGGCATTTGCGAGAACAACATTGGGGTGGATGATACCATGAGGGGCATTTACGCGCATTTTTTGAATCGCATTTAGACTTGGGCTTCTTACGCTTCTGTCCTCCTTGAACAAATTGGTCAAACTATTTTTTTTCTCAGGCTCCTCGTTCCGTCGCTCGTATACACATGTCGCATCGAGAAAGTGGGGGAGGGGGAACATGCTGTGCTTTCCCTGATGTGTGGCAATGCACACCATTTTGTTTTTTTTTCCTTGCTGCATTTTCTGCTACGAATTATGTTTTGCGAGTCTTCTTTTTTTTTCCTCCTTCTCTGTCCCCCATTTCCCCTCTCAACATAGCTTTGCATCATCGGCATCGTTCATCCCAGCATTTGCCTAGCAGAAAATTTCCTTTACAATCCTCTCTCCGAAAAAAAAAGACTCTCTCTGTGTGTGTGATCGCCTCAACGCCTTCGAATCATGTGATAGGACCAAAACCCTAAACGCCGTCAAATGCACAGTTCTCCCATTTGGAGCAGAGCCTTAGACGAGCAAAACGGCGTTCAAGCACCCGTCGTTTTCAGGGTTGTTGGTGATTCTGTTGATGCACGTGTTAGTCGTTTGGTCCCTGGGCAGACATCAATCCACGGGACTTCAACATACTGAGCATAGCGACCCCAGACAACCTTTCCTCCAGCAGTGACAAGTCCGAGTTCGGAGACGTTTACTTCAATGATAGTGCCCTTCGTCAACTGGTAATCGTTAGCATCAAGTGATTTGCGAATAAGAGTCTAGAAAAAACATACCACACCCAACTGAGTGTACAATGGCTGCTGTGGGTTCTTCTTGACCGAGCTGTGCACGTGTTAGCATGCAGTCTTCCTTTTACGCGGGTTTCAAATGGCATACATGATTGGAAGTTGGACTGTTACATTGAGTTCAGGGTGCGTGACGTTGGCCTTCTTGTAACGCAATCCCATAGGTCTGATGAAGCGCTGGATCCACTGTCAGTATGCGTTCTGTGCTGAGCTATAGCTGCACGAACCTCGTATTTGACAGGTCGACGAGTGAAGCCAGGACCGACAAAGGTAGGCTTGGTAATCATTCTCTTCCAAGACTTCTTCTTCGTCTTCTTACCCGTCTTGACGACACTGAACATCTAGAAAAGTACAAAGTTAGCGCATGTCCTGCACAAAACTGGTGCAAATGGTGCTCCTTACTTCCTCCTCAGAGATGCCCTTGACCTTTGGAAGCGGCACAGAGAACCTGGCAGCCTTCTCATTTCCTAGAACACAGTATTAGCACGTGCAGACAATCAACGCACATGGTTTACTAACGCTTTTGCTTAATGGCAGAGGACAAAGCTTTGGCATTCTTTTCGTTGGAGCGGTCCAAAAGGTAGGAAGGAAGCGCCTCGGTAGCGGGCTCGGGAGCTTCGTTCGACTTGACGTTTCGCTCCTCGTGGGCGCGAATCTTCTGCTTCATTTGGATCTTCTCCTTCCTACGCTTCTCGGCATATTGCTTCGCCCTCAATCCACGCAAGTTCTGGGCCTTCTTGGACGCATTGTGACCCTCACGGGCTTCCTTCTTTCGCTGGCGTTCATCGTGATCGAAGCGCTTTCCGTGCCTAGGATGGGGCCGTTAGCCAGATTCTTCATTTGCCAGGTGGTGCAGCCTCAGTATTTGCGATGCGCAAAGTGTCTGCAGGTGGGGTGGCGGCATGGGCAGTGAGCACAAACGTACTGCTTAGTAAAGCGCTCAATGTACTCGTTCTGAGGCATGGCGACTACCTCTCTGTGCTGGGTGTGGTAGGGTAGTGGTGGAGTGGAGTAAGTCGCCCTACAACAGCGAGCGCAACTTGCCTCTCCAAAAAAATCGGCGCTAGCCCCCACTAGCGCGTAGCCATGTGGGAATCTTCAACATCGGACCTCCGCAGCCACCAAGAATCTACCAATTACCCCGGCAGTCTACCAGCCATTGCGACTCGCACCAAACGCGACAATGGCGCTGCTCGCTCGCACTGCCCGCAATGCTCTCTTCGGGTCGAGGTCGATAGTACAGCCCACGATTTTCTGCGCAGGAGTAACAACAATATCGCACAACCTCGACACATCAAATACACCAGAGCCGCTTGTCCAGTCCGGCCACCGCATATCACAGGAAGTCAAGAAGCGCTCTAAGGCGCCTCAGCCTCTGCAAGCGAATGCCCCTAAACCCGCTACCTCAGAAAACATCAAAGTATCGCCACATGCCCGATCAGACATTGTCTCGACGACACTCACGCCCTCCATCCGAACACTCCTCCCGCTCCTGCAAATGCAGCCAGCGCACTACATAACCGCACACCTCCACGGACGGCCCTACCTCCTTACTCGTGGCGATACTCTTCGCCTTCCCTTCCAAATGCCGAACGTCCGCCCCGGTGACATCTTGCGTCTCAACCGCGCCACACACATTGGCTCACGGGACTACACATTAAAAGCGCCAGAGGCCGTCAAGGGGACCTCGGACCACGGGAAAAAAGTATACTATTTGGATGAACGGTTATTCACCTGCAGAGCGCGCGTTGTGGGCGTCGAGAGCGAGCCATTGCGGGTTGAGGAAAAGACCAAGAGGCGACGGAGACATGTCAAGCATGTTAAGAGCAAATTGCACTTCACAGTATTGAAGATTAGTGAGTTGGAGGTTAAGAGTTTGGAAGAGTATGAGGCAGCGTTGGCGCAAGAGGGCGGGGAACAGAGTGTGCAATAGTGGTGGGAGGGAAGGGTTATGCATTGAAAGATGCAAGGTCGCAATGCCTTGACGACGAATCCTTGATTATGTACATGTACCGATAGCCAACTGGACCGAATTTACAGTAACCAACTCAATGGGGAAACCCTTGGAATGCACACACCCAGAGGGCTTTGTGTACGTTCTGACTTGTCCTGGAATGCTGGGTAGGTAAAACAACATGTGTGCGGAACTAGATTAGTGTCGTTCAGGGCAAGAAGATGCACAAGATTCGCACTTGATAGGTATCAATGCTATGCTCTGTATCGTAACTAGTTATACAGTTGGGTATTGTGTAATCTCCGTACGCCAATTATGCTGCAACAACCTCTGATCAAGCCCGCTTTCCGCTCGACCGCTGCTTTTAATGTACCACCTGCGATGCATAGAAGTCCGGGTATTGATTCTGGATCATCGATGTGACCTTTTCTACCTCCTCTGCCAATCCGGTCACGTTGGCGTCCCATTTGCGCAGCTCCTTGCCCACTACTCGCTCTGCATGGCCCGTCTTGCGCTCTCCACTTGCCTCTCCCTCGAAGAAGACGTAGCGGTCGATTTGATCAATGTATCCGGCAAGACGGCCTTGCTCCAGCATCTTGGCTGCGTAGTCTTCGGCCTTTTCTGCGTCGATGCCCAACAGCTCGCCAAGCTGGTCGAATCCGATGTTGTTGTACAACTTTGATGCGCCGACTAGATTGTGTTCGAGGATAGCCTTGTCCAATACTGTCAAGCCATCTGAGCCTCGTGCAAGGTGGTGCGGATCCAGCTTAGCGGAGAAAGCTTTAATTTCAGCAGGCGTAAGCAGACGATTCAAGAAAATCTTTTCCAGGATTGCGAAGTCGTCCGCAGAACTGGCTCGGTCGTCTTTGTATAGCTTGGCCAACATCTTCCCTCGCTGAGGACCTGCTGGTGCAAGTACTGTACAGATAATGGCCCGTCCAAGGAATCCATCTCGCTCCTCGCTGTCCACCAGTGGCTCATTGCTTATGCCGTAGTACGCTTGTGCAGCGTCCAGGAAGGAACGTTGCGAATCGAGAATGCGGGCTTGACTAAGATGGAACATGACCTTGGTCGCTTTATCTTGGACACTGAAAATGATGTTCTTGATCTTGTTGAGATGTGTGTACGCGCTTGTTGGGTCGTCCTCTTCCAGGTAGCACCGTACTATACGGATCCATACCTTGGCCTTCTCATCAGGAGTTACGGACTTTTGGGTGGACTCTAGGTTGATGGTAGCTAGCGTCTGCGCAGACCGCCTATAATCCTCGTTCTCTTCGAAAGCATCTGCAAGTGCTTGCTTGATCTGGGTATCCTGCTCTTCATATTGCCCTGCCCCTTTAGACTGTAGTAATGTAACAACCCTTTCACCGATCTCTATCTTGGCATCTGGGTCCTTGATTGTCCGGAAGGCGTCCACAAAGGCAGCAAGAAGTGGTCGGAGCACGACTATGCCGAGTGAGTCGTCGAGGAGAGTTTGTGCATATGCTTTTAGGTCGGCAGCCACATTGGCCGAAGAATTGATAATCTGTTGAAGGAGAGCGGTGTATTGAGAAGGCTTGTCGCTAACAGGTGCCGTCTCAATCTCCTGCAAGGCAGTGGTGACAGCTTGCGAAGCCATGGTTTGAGAGGGGCTAACGTAGGCAATTGCGGGGAGTTTGGCTCACTTGATCGTGGGTGAGTGGTAGGTTTCCAAGTTTGATTCGGGTAACACAAACCGATATGAGAGAAGCTGTTCAATGGTATCACCAGAGAAGGCCAAGATTACGCTTACAGTGTGGGTGATAGGCAACAGACGTGGGGCGGCTGGGGCAAGCGCGAGGCTGCGGGACAGCTCCGCGTTATCGATAGCAGCCTTGGCACGCTAATGCGAGCGCGCGCCGGGAACAACCAACAATAGGCAGCCTGTTACCTTTCGTCCTCGCACCTACACCCAACCCTCCCTTCGTCACCCTTGTATCACGTCTTTATTCTTTCCCTTTCCTAACACCATCACGGTCTCTACCTCTGCCCGAAACGTCAGGCACCCGCTCGCTATCCATTATTGCCACAGTCCCTCTCACACGTCGTCATGAACGGCATCAAGGCAGACCCCGACGTCAAGATGGACCCAGACGCATCTACTCCAGGCGGCGGTTTTATGGACGATGAGTTCTATGAGGATACTGGCGAGATGATCATGAGCAAGGACAGTTCAGACAAGGATATCTGGCTCACGCGGATCCCGCCATGGCTGTATGAAGCAGTTTCAAAGTGGGACGATCTCGCCGATGGAAACGACAACGATCAGATACAAATTGGAGAAGTTTACGGATTTGCGACAACAAGCGGCATCGACAAGACGAAGCCCATGCGTGTCTTCCTCAACGACCGCTGGCGGGCAAAGTCGAACCTGCCCTCTGCCTTCCAGCTAGACCCTGCGCCAGCCACCGACACAATACTAGGAAATACATATGTTTTTACAGAGAAGGATTTGCCAGGGTTTCGGGGTCATGGCTACGGCAGAGGGGGCAACCAGGGGGGCTTTGGTGGTGTGCAAGATCCTAAGGCGCGCGTCCAAAAGCGAAGCAAGTATAAAAAGGCCATTCCCAAGCAGACCACTCTTATTGGTCACGCGACGCGACAGTACAATGCCAATCCTTTGGAAACAAAGGAATACAAAGACTTTAGCGCCGCACGCATCAAGCAAGCCATTCAAGGCTCGTACATGACCACCATAATTACCAAGGATACCGAAGTCTCAGATGTCAACAATTCCATTATGCTCAACAACCGATTCAAGAACTTCATCAGGCCTATGACCAAAGGAAAATCGCAACAAAACAAGGCTGCTCGTATGGCCAGGTCGGATCTCATCGATTTCTTGCATACTCTATTCGACGAGTATCAGTACTGGCCTATGAAGGCTATCAAGCAGCGCACCAAGCAGCCGGAGCAGTACCTCAAAGAGGTGCTTGGCGATATTGCACTCCTTGTCAAGTCTGGTCCCTTTGCAAGTAACTGGAAGCGCCAAGCCGTTTTTGAAAATCAACGTGATACCAGTAAACAAGCCGAGGCAGCTGCTCCAGAGGGTCCGGGTGATGGAGATTCAGAGGGTGAAGATGAGATGGAGGATGTGGTCTAGAAGACAGGCCCAAACACTGCAAACCCTCTACATGTGAGGATGAAGATGTTGGCCAAGGATGTGACAACTGCTTTAGCGATACCCGACTTGCACAGAAAAATGCGTAGGTGAAAAATTGGTACTTGATTCAAGACGAGATGTTTTTCTGCTTTTTCTTCTATTTCCCCTGCTAGAAACCACAAGTGAGGTATTTTTTGGACTATTTGTATTATAAAGCATACACTTCTTGCGGCTCGTAACCAATATATACTATAATGGACTCACAGAGTCAAAGTGTAGTGAAGCACTTCAAGGCCAATTACAGTTTGACCGCCAGCTGTCATGATGACGCTAAACCTTTCATGACTCGTGCCAACCAAGCCGAAAAGTATACCGCAATAAGTAAACCGACCCACTTCCTTGCACTTCAGCTACACGTACATATGTTCAGTTTGTATAAGAACGCTTACATTCATCCGTTTCCACGCCCCTTGCCAGCTTACTCATTACAATCACTGTGTATATCGACTGGCGAATAACAGTAGTCAATTTGCCGTTCTAAGAAGGGAGAACCAGAGGCGCGATGGCGTGGCAACAACAGCAGGGCTATTGGCTAGACAGGTATGCAAATAGCAGTGCTTCTTGGAAGGTATCAGTTGCCTCCAATGGAAATCAGGTGTTTCAGCGTCCCCTGGGACTATTGGAAACCTCTTTTGACGTTGATGGCACATACTATGGCGGTCGGGCAGGTATGTGTGTGAGCTTTCTGTGTAACCCTCAGCCTCGTTTTGCTTTGTTCCTAATTATGCGGAACACTCTTAGTGGTATTCCAGAACGAAATCAATCATAATCTCAACTGACTGTCTTGTAGATATGACTAGTTTGTTCACCTTGGCCATTCAGCACAAACTCTCAAAAAATGAACTCCGACATAGGATAGCCTTGGCATGGACCTCCCTTCGCCTGCAGCACCCTCTTCTTATGGCGCGTGTCCATGACGACCCGGATACAGGAATGCGTGGCTTCGCAGTAGACATCCCCTCTACACAAGACGCCGCTATACAGGCTGTCAAGGACAGTATCGTTTGGATCGAAGATGCATATGACGACGTCAATGACAAAGAAATCTACCACCATGCCTTCAACGTAACCAGAATCATTGCGCCCAGGAAATGCCTGTCGAGAATACACGTTCTACCCATTAAACGCCTTCCTGACGGGACATTCTCCCTCCGCCTCCTCATTATAATTGCACACCAAATCTCCGATGGTTTGTCGGCGTACAATTGGTTCAATCATTTCAATCGCATTATGAATCAGCCACCTCACGAAATGTTAGCAGACATTGAGGCATTCCGAAAAGCAGACAAAATAAGGGCCATCCTACCAGTAGCCCAAGAGGACCTGTATCCACCTATTGTCGGGAACCGAGCAAGGCAACGTTGGTTCTGGGCTTTGATCCGCGTGTTACGCCATGTACACAAAGGCTTACCACCGACATTTACGAATCCGCTTCGCCGAGACCGGAGACTAGAAGTACCACTATCGTTGGAGCCAAAATTTGACAAGATCTTTGACTACAGTGCTTCATTACGACCCCCAATGTCATGCGGATACATCAGCGCTGCGCTCTCTGCTTCTGCATCCTCCCGCCTCATATCGCTCTGCCGGTCCGCACAAGTCTCCATAGGCGCTGGCTGTTTTGCTCTCGCAGGTCTAGCCATGATGTCGATTCACGAATCCCTCAATCCCTCATCCCAGCATCCCCCCTTCACAGCATCCTTCCCACTAAACCCGCGCGCCTGGTTCGTCAACCCCCCACCCCCAGAATCATGCATGCTGGCTTTTAGCGAAGGCATCGTTATGCCCTTCCTATCCTCGGATCTTCCCGTCGAAGGCAGATTCAAACTAGTAGCCAAGCACGCAAACCGCGAACTAAAGGGCTACCAGAAGCGACTCAAGAGCAAAGGTACGACCGGCACAGCGGGTATACTAGACAAGCATTCTCCAGCCCGCCTTATTGCAACGGGATACGTTACGCAAATCGAGATCATCCAAGGTAAATTGCCGCCTGAACGACGCTCCTCATCTTACAGCAGCCCGCAAGGCTCGCTTCCGCCCAGCTCAGCGGGATTCAGAGCGACGTGCGGTGTTTCGTCCGTAGGATCTCTTGCGGCACTCTTCAAGCGAGGAACCTGTGATCTTCAAGATCTGGGGGACAGGGATCTTGCAGCAGATTTCCGAGACGTGAGCATAGGGGTTAGGGCGAGGGAGAATGAGTTTTTGGTCGGAAGCCTGACCAATGCGGACGGCATTGTGACTTTTGGAGTGAGTTACGATTTGAATGCCATCAGCGAGGAGAGGGCGGAGCTGTGGAAGACGACGATTGAGAATTTGTTCGACGTCGGAGGGCAGGCGAGATTGTGAGAGAGTGCGGCGCAAGGTAAGAAATAAATTTGTGCTGGGCTGGGCAGTTTTCTTATAGGCTGCATAGGGAAGCAGATTCCCAATGACACAAGTGTTGGTTAGTTTAACGAAGAAAAAAGTCCTTCTTGGTGAAGTCCTGTGCCATGTGGAAAAAAAAACAGACGCGCAGAGTTGTGATTTTGGTACACATTAATAGAGCAATCTAGTAGCAACTAGAGTTATATTCCTGGGGATGTCCGCGCTGGCGATGTGGTTTTCCCGCTATATGCGTATATCTGCCTCACCAGAAAATAATATACGTGGGTACTCTCGCCCAAGTGCATACAGGTTGGCCAAGATACTGAATCATTCGTACTGTTGATTTTATACATTCGAAACCATAATCCACACCGGCGGTAGATTCTGCGGCACAAGCGCTGTATCTGCGAGTGACCGAGTTCCATAACCCCAACGCCTTGCTAAGTATGGTGCAAATCCGTCGACACGGCTGCTTCAGCCGGGCCCGTGAAAAACCCCCTGAAGTGCTTTTAGGTATTCATGTCCTGGTAAGAGCGCTGTCAAGGCGCCTTATAATCTCGCTCTGTGAATGTTGTGATTGTGCCTGTTGTAGCAGTCTCAGCGTCTTCCGGCTCCGTGTGTGCCGCGATCATCCAAGAACGATGAGGTATATTATCATAAGGGTGTTGATGAACATCAAAGGTACTGCATGGAGGTCAGTCTGTGTGTCTTGAGTATTTTCCAGGGAAACCATGAGTGTTTCGTGTGGGGAGCGTGGCTCCCAGCGGCTGACGGAGAAGTAGACATACTCCGCATCAATGTTCGTACTGAGGAGACGAGGTTGATCAGCCGTGACTTGACGCTCGAATCATCGCGCTGGCCAGGAAAGCCAGGATCTGCCGATGTTGTCCAACCAACTGTCCATAGTCAGCATACGTGTGTCCCAGGTAAATCGATATAGCCGATGCGCGTGCGGGATACGAGGAGCGAAGGGCGTCGAATCGGACCAGACGTACTGCGTGCGAGAAAGCGGTCTTCGGAGAGGATGGCAATGGCATTGATGAGGAGTACGGCAACTAAGCGTGTTAGCGACTTGGACCGTCCAATGCGACTTGACAAGAAATACCATAGAACAACCCTCCCAGCCCGAAGAAGAACATATTTAAGGTCTGATTTGCGTGGCCTCACCGATTGGCGTGATTTTTCTAAAAGCAACACTAGGAACGAGAGTTAGAAGCGGTGGTGTTGCTGCGGCTGTATGTGAGAAAGACAGTTGTCGTTCGCCAGGGTCAAGCATCACAGGTCCTTGGATTATGTAAGCATACCTATCCGATTCGCGAAATGGTACTGGGTCGCGTTTCCACGATTGTTCTGCATGCTTGCGGTCACGTCAAATCGCTAAACAAAAGGAAACGTGTGTAGCCATTATACCGAGTGTATGGATACGGCCCTCATGAGTAAACGATCGGGCTTGCACCAGAGCATCCAGTATGCCTGACTTGCGCACTGTAATATGATAAAAAAGGAAAAACGGTCGGGATGAACAAGGTCGGTGCTCGATCTCGATGTTGATTCGACATGGATCGCTGTACTCTATGAAAAGACAGCTGTGCATACTATACCTTCTCTAAGAGTAGACGATGCGGCCCTTGGTCATCAGCCCTTCTGACCACAGTGGGTTGCGCTGATGATATAAGTAACACGGGTACACGCATGCATGCAGGGATTGCATCCCAAGCAGACGAAATCGATCGGCAATCAGTAGGATCTGACACGTGTAGTCGGGGTGATCCAAGTTGAAGATGTGCGCGAGCCGCGAGCCGCGAGCCGCGAGTGCGAGAACCCAGTCCAGGGTTCCGGCGATGATCGCTTGATCGCTAAAGGCCGTGGCGGACCCGGCGCATGTGCATGTTTCTGCGTCGCAATCGCAAACCCTCACCCTTCTGCCAACATGTTGATTTTGCAAAACTCGAATGGCCAGGCCCGGAGAGAAGGCCATGGTTGGCAGTGGTCGTGCACTGTCCTGGCGCCTACTGGATCAATATGCAGAGTTGCGTCACTCTCGTTGCGCCAGGGAGGCGGTAGGGATGAGGATTGCGCTCTAGAGTCGCTCGTGCTGTCTTGACTGCCTTGCTCTTGACCTGTCTCTGTGCCGGTACACACAAAGTACACAGACACAGCAGCATCTTTTAAGCAGGCGACTGCTGAGAAAATCCTCGACGCACTGCAGCCTCGGCAGCTGGCCCTGTGCGCTAATCGATTGTCTGGTCTAGAACTGATCTGCCCGCCTCTACGTCCCGTCGTTCAATCCCCACTTCGACTGCTCATCGACTGTACTCTATTCTGTTCTGCAGGCGTTCCTCCTAACGTCTCCCGCCGTCACTCCGCCGACTAGCCCCAGAGGCGCCTTCGGCCTTCCCCTCCATCCCTCGCTTTGTTGCACGCGACTGCCCCTATGCCTGTGCTAGGAAGCCCGTTACTCGCCGCCGCCCAGTCTCGTTGAGACGATCCAGCCTCCTGGCGTCCTTCCTTGGGTGCTACGGCCACTATCTCCGCCCCGACTAGGGTACGCGAAACTATCTTACCTACCTACACACACACACCCTGTCACGACCTCGTCGCCGTAATGACTGAAGATATCGCCGGCAATGAGGGCGACTACTTCGCAATGGAGTCGCGCTCCCGCCCAGAGTCTCCCAGCTCGATACGGAGCGATCCCATGTCCATGCACTTGACTGCGCCTTCAGCCACCATTGCGTCCCTCACTGCGCTACAATACTTGCCAATCCCAGTCCTTGTCTTGTCGTCACAAAAAACGGTGATGCTGGCCAATGAGGCCATGGGCCGCTTGTTCAACATTGATTTTGAAAGTATCCATCATCTCTCCATAACGGAAGCCTTGCAGGGCAAGACCGTGGGAGAACTGGGTGTAGATATTTTACAAAACGGCTCTCCGATCCTGATCTCATGGGAGGTTGGTGCACACGTGCATGGTCATTTTGTCCAAGTCAGCTAACGCATGTTACATCTAGGCCTTTCTCGATTGTATTGTGAACGATGCAGTAGCAAACAACGTGGACACAGACGGAGACTCTTATATGGCGAGCGGACACACCACACCCACTGCAGACAACACCGGTCATCGACAGGATAACCAGCAAGCCCAATCTTTGCCGCCTTTGAGCAGTACAAATCTTGCACGGACTACTGTACACGATGTATCGGTCGATGTGGTTGTCGTACCACTTGCTCTAGGCCCCGACGACACCCTGCAAAAGTGTGACAGAAAAGGATCATACAGTGACGCAGTACAAGCATCATGCATCGTTTCAATATGGAGCATTGAAGACACCCAGTACTACACGTTGACCTTTACAAGCGCAACACAAGCCCAAGATTGCAACAAAGCACAACACTCTACGCGCATGGTAAATCGCACAAATACCGGAGTGAGGCTCGACAAGTCGCGCAGCTCGGGCTCAAGCACATCTTCGAGCCGACGTTCCAACAACAGTTCCAATCCCGCATCCAAGGTTGTCACGCCCACCCTGCAGCAGCCAGAGTTCCCTCCCCGTGGTCCTCCTAGCAGAAACAAAAATGACATTACCAATTCCGCATCCGTCTTCCAGAAAGCAACACAGCTCAAAGATGCCATTCTGAAATCCATCACTATGCCTGCTTATGGTATGTTCATTTTCTTTCTTTTTTTTTCCCTTCAGACATCTGTATTTTGCTAACGCTCCTCAAGCAATGTGGAAAGACGAGAGTTTTGGTATACCGAACAAAGCACTACTGCGACTCGCGCCCAAAGACACTTCCTACCTTTCTGGCGACCAAAAAGATTTCCTTGCGCACTTCTCGTGCTGGACTGAAGACTTCCAACGCCGCCTTCCGATAGAAGAATTCCCCATCATTGAGGTCTGTCGTCACAAGAAAAGAGTCGAGAAACAGCGGCTTGGCATTAGACACCCTGTGACTGGCTCTGGGATGGTGTACGAAATCAACGGCGAACCGGTTTTCCATGAAGAGACTGGTGAATTTCTCGGTGGCATAGTGGTGTTCAAGGATGTTACAGAATACACCCAGAAGATTGCGGAACAGATTGAGCAGAACGAAAAGCAATTCGAGTACATCGCAAACTTTATGCCCGTCATGGTATGGACCACTACCCCAAATGGCATGCACGACTGGTTTTCGAGGAGATGGTACGACTACACAGGCTTGACAGTGGAGAAGTCTTTGGGCGAAGGCTGGCGGCTTCCATTCCATCCCGACGATATGCGCGCAACCGCTGAACGCTGGTTCCACTCACTGAGAACGGGGGATGAGTACAATACAGAATACAGGTGCCGACGTTACGACGGAGAGTGGCGCTGGATGTTGGGGCGGGCTGTGCCCTTTTATGACGACGCGGGCCGGATAGTGAAGTGGTTTGGCACTTGCACCGACATTCATGACCTAGTGCTGGCGCGTCAAGAGGCGCGACAAACAAGGGAGCAACTGCAACAGGTCATCCAACACGCAAAAATTGTCTTGTGGGTCATCGACCGCAAGAACCGGGTCAAGGTGCTTGAGGGTGAGATTGATGCCGACGAACACTTGCCAAAGGACCAACTGCTTGGTAGAGACGTATACGATGTCTTTGCATTCACTGATAACAATCGAGAGCGTTGGCGCGGGCCCATACAGGAAATCCTCCAGGGCAAACAGTCGGATGAAATCGTCAATGGCGGTTACATGTCTCAGAATCGCTATTACCGAACGCGCCTAGTGCCGCTGATGAGCACGTCGCGAACAGCAGGTGTTGAAGGGAAAGCTTTTGTGGATGGCGTTATAGGCGTCTCGATGGACATTACAGAATTGCGGGAAAGAGAAGAGCAGTTGAAGGAGCAGGAAAAGGAAAATTCAAGGCTCCTAGCCAACGAGGCGGCAGCAAAAGAAGCCAGCCGGATGAAGTCCCAATTCCTGGCCAACATGTCCCACGAAATCCGAACGCCCATAGCTGGCGTCATTGGTATGAGCGAGCTCCTGTTTGATATGGATCTCAACGAGGAGCAAAAGGAATGCGCCGAGAACATCCATCGGTCAGCGAACAGTCTCTTGACAGTGATCAATGACATACTGGAGTAAGTCATCTCTCCTCGTCAAGAATATTGATTGTCGTGTTTGCCATGAAGAATCTGCTGACCTTGCAACCCCGTTTCAGTTTCTCCAAGGTGGAATCCGGACGGCTGGATGTTGAAGAGGTACAGTTCAGTCTCAGCGTGGTGCTCAGGGACGTCAACAAGATGATGGCCTTTGCAGCCAACAGAAAGGGGCTGGAATATCAGAGTTTGATCCAGGACGAAGTACAGTCAGATCTACGAGTTATTGGAGACCCCGGCCGACTTCGCCAAATCCTTACAAACGTCCTCACCAATAGCATCAAATTCACGTCTGTAGGCACTGTCCGGCTGTCCGTTTCGATCAGCCATGAAACAAAGGAGACGGTCACAGTCAACTTCAGCATTATCGACACAGGCATTGGAATTGAAGAAGAGGTTCGCAAACGGCTATTCCAGCCTTTTAGTCAAGCAGACTCATCCACGGCTCGGAGGTTTGGTGGAACGGGCTTAGGACTGACTATCAGTAAGAATCTGGTTGAGCTCATGAAGGGCCAGATATGGCTCGACTCCAAGCTGGGACAGGGCACTACGGCCACTTTCTGGATCCCCTTCACCCGGGCCCCCTCACAGGATGGCGGATCTCCGTTGGTGCATCTGGAGTCGATACCAGATCGGCTTCAGAGCGACATGTCAGTCTCCTGTGGAAGCTCTGAAGGCCATACGCCACCGTTGACCCCACAGGCGTCCAATGGAACTTCCGCTTACCCAATGTTCAAGTCGGCCATACCGGATCAGTTCATGAGCCTTTCTGAGAGCGAAAGACGCAACGTTCATGTGCTCGTTGTCGAAGACAAGTAAGTTTTTCCACCAGAGTGATGATGCCTGAAGGAAATGCTCACCCAAATCGTCTGCAGCCATGTCAATCAGCAAATCGCGCTCAAAACGATTAGAAAGTTGCACTTTTCCGTCAACGCAGTGTGGAACGGCCAGGAAGCACTTGAATACCTGGCCAAGGACTTCGGTCCGTTACATCCGCGTCCGGACATCATCCTCATGGACGTCCAGGTAAGTAAGCCATGTCAGGCTAATCTGGCTCGGCAGCTGACGAATGATTGCAGATGCCTATTTGTGATGGCTACTCTGCCACGCATGCTATTCGGACAGAAGCCCCTTGGCGCAACATGCCCGAGGTTCAGGGTGTTCCTATTGTGGCCATGACGGCTAGTGCAATCCAAGGGGACAAGGAAAAGTGTATGTCGTGTGGAATGGATGTGAGTACCGGAATAGATATGTGCTAGTGTATGGAAGAGCGAGAAGTGCTGAAACTTGACAGGACTACCTAGCGAAGCCAGTAAAAGGAAAACTTCTGGAGAAGGTAAGCAGGCTCGGCAAGCAGACGAGTGAAGTCGCTAACGACCAAAAGATGCTTGTCAAGTGGGCACTTGAAGGACGGCGAAAGGCGGCAAGGGAAACGCCTCGCACAAACGACAAGGATCGACGGAGCAAAACAGTTCCGAACCCTGGAAACAGGTTTAGCGCTAGTGATCACCCGCGAAGGGCAGGCATGTCTCTGGAATCTGAAACGACGGCGCAAGCACTGACCGCAGAACTTGACCGCCTCCACTACCAGAGCGATACGGCGTTTGCCAGGACCAGTGAGAATGAGAGTCAAAGAGCCATGCGACGAATCCATGCGGAGGAGAGGGATAGGAAATTGCGGGACGAGAAGCTATTCTCGCTCGTGGGGCCGCAGCTGCTTCACCACGAGGCGTCCGAGGGGCTCCATAGCGAGCCGTCGATGCCTTTGACCGTGGAAAACATTGAGAAGCTGGCGCACGAACAAGACGCGGATGGCTCTGTTACGAGAAAATTGTCGTCGCCGGACGAGATGGACTCGAGTGCTACCAACCATGCGCGTCCCAGCATGAGTGAGGACAACAATCACTTGGGCGTGCCCCGACCGGGCTTGCAACAGGTGCGGAATCGTGGAAGCGAACAGACCATTGTTGAGCGGGTGGCTCGGTGAAGGCAGTGACGTTGAAAGAAAGGGAGAAGCCGAGATGATACCGTCAGGTTGACGTACAACTGAGGACGGAGAGCCAAGGCTGCTCCTTCCTTTTTGGAGCTGGTCCATGGCGCACTCCACCAAGAAGGTCGGTCATGCGTCAACCGTGCAGAATTTCCCACTCGAGTGGACGGGTTGAGAAGAATCAAACAGGCACAAGGGCTGTTGGCAGGGGGGAGGGGGAGGCGCTCAGCTACGACCACGGTTTGGGGAAGTGATGATGAAGATGATGAAAGTTTGATGTTGGGGCTGGGGGTGGGCGGAAGTAAGGGGGAGGAGGGGCCGCTCAGCCGGGCTTATGGTGATTGGTACGGCTTCCCAAGGCAGCAGAGCACGTGCTTTTCCGCTCTCACGGTAGCAGCAGCAGCAGCAGCAGCAGCACGGAGGGTGATGTCCATGCAATCTCATGTCAGAAAGAAGCGTGTGGCTTTCGTCTTATAGCAGCTATGCACTTCTCAAAGACGTCATGTGTAATGGAAGGCTACTTTTGTCGTTTAGAAGCAATATGGTATTCTAGTGCAGGCCGCTCAGAAGGGGTAAATGCGACAGAGTTTGCGAGTGGTTTTGGGGCGGACGGGCGTAGGGTGGGCTGTACGAGTAGTACAGTAGCATTGGCCCTGACATGGGGAAGGGGAGGGGGCGAGCATTGGTATTGGCATTCCGCACGTTGACCATTTCTCCCTTTCTTGTTTCCTTTTTTCCTCCTCCTCCTCCTCCTCCTCATCCTCCTTCTTCTTCTTCTCTTGATCGCGCATAAAAGGGGAAGAAGAGATGACCGTGTAGGATTTTGGTGATGGTCACAAGGGTTGACATGCGGTTCTTCGGATTAGGAAGCGGGCTAGATGCCGATCTGCGAACTGCATTGCACGTCCGTTCGTTTCCACATAGCAGCCGCGTCGTAAAGGGGAAGTGCAAAGGCAATCCCTTCCCAAAGGACGGACTGGGTGGTGAAGATCATAGGCCATGGACGTTGGAGAGGTGCGGGAAGTGGGATGGAGATCATAGTAGACACGTCGGATAGGATTTTTGGACAGGCAGAATCTCCACGCGCAAACCTTGGACATGCACAGACACTTTGCATTTGATTTGTTTTGGGTACGCAGCCCACGCGCCTTCCCTCCCACACACCACACCCCACCCCCCCCTTTTAAGGCTGTGAGGGTGACAGCCCACGTTACTCCCGCAGTTTCAACAAACGTTACATCGGGCGGCTTGAGCACTTGGGGCACTGCGGCATGCCGACTCGAGGAAGTTTTCTCTTGGCATTCCCACCCGTGATTGGCCGGCGACGCGGGCCTTATTGCGCCGCTGCCCGTGACGAGCTTTTTTTTTTGCTCAAAAGAATGTATGTGCAAGGTTGTGTACAGGAGAGTACATGGCAGGGAGCCAGAATGCCGGGTTCTCTTGATTCGCTGCCTCGCCAACCACATTTGCTTTGCCATTTCAGTCGAGTGCTGTGCGCTTGTCTGATAGGCTTTCGGCTCACTTGCTGCCCTGTTCTCTAGTAAGCCTACGCTGTAGCCTTGGTGGGCGGTCCCTCTTGAAATGACTCCGCAGTGCCCTCTTGCATCAAGGAATGTTAGTCGACCGGTGTGTGAGTACGTATCACTACAAGGACAAGTACAAGTGCAAATTAACAATGTCCATCATGCCCATGTAAAAAGAACGCGCCCCCCCCCCGGCTGTCAGAATGCGCTGATCGCTCTTGCAGAGCCGCACTTGTAGCTCACGACAGAACCGTGGGGTAGGCTTGCTGGCGATCTCCAGGAAAATGGAAACAGTGTTGCACATCGGACATATAAGTGTATATGCGCGTAGGCGTACAGCCATGTCTACAGCAGCTTGGACACGCTACGAGGGGGGGGAGAGAGGGGGCGGGCGGCGGATTTGGTTCTCCACGCACCATGCGCCACTACTCGTATTGGCTGACTAGACTCTGATCTCGGAAATAAAAAAGAGAATCCACAAGCTTATCGACGAGTCGCATGGCTTGGCAAGCCAGCACAAAGTTGGCCTCAACAAGTCAACGGCTGATAAACTGAGGGGATGCGGCCGAGCTAATGTACGAACGCAGGGTCCATTGTAAATGCCGAGCACTCTGTGGCCGGCAAGGGACAAGAGGGCATGGGAGCGTGGGAGCATGGGAGCACGGGACACGCAAAATTGCGGTGTAGCGCGAGGTTGCAGTCGGTTTGGAAAAGGGCTGTATGCACTGGTCTTGCCATGGTGAGGCGGAATGGGTGCAGGGAAGCGGTAGGGCAGTTGAGCAAGTAGTCGCGGTGATTTGAGTTGACGGCTCGAGGAAGTAGAGCAGAGTAGCGCTTCCGCCGACAGGTGCGTGGCTGCAGTAGCGCTGGAGAAAGGCGCAAGCGTGTGGATACCAGGCGCCTTCAAGTGACTTTGGAGGGCGGGATGGCGCTGCTGCGACAGCAGTTGCCCTGCATCACAAGGCTCCGCGGAGAGGCCAAAAGTGAGGGGGGAGGGGGCGTGAGGGGGGTGTGCACAGTGCAGCGGTGGGGAGGGAGTGGGTAGTGGGTGGGTAGTGAGTGATGGGTGGTGGGAAGTGGGTATGGGTGGTGATGGCCCGAGCCCGATGCACATGGGATGCAGATGCAAGGCGGCCGTGCTGTAGCAGCAGGCAGCCACTCACACGCCGCTGTCATTTGCACTAGTGGGCGGTGAGATGGCAGTTCCCCGTAAGCATTGTCTTGGCACCTTTGCCACTTCCCTCGTCACTTGCAAAGGCAATGCGGCGACGAGTTTGCCCACCGCATGTCCAGTAGGGTGCTAGATACCGGCTGCGCCAGCGGCCGCCAGATATACGACAGAGTTTCGACATGACTTGGCCGGCGACGGCTATGCGGCTGTGCGGCTATGCAGCCAGTGCAGACACACGCACACACCCCTCACTCCTCCTCTGCTCCCGCCACGACTGTGCTTACTCGAGCGGCGCGCAATGCGCACTTGGCCGCCTCGACATCATCTTGCATGCCAGGTACAGATTGTGCGGTGCGCCAATCAGATGCCGCTAGTGCTCCCCCCCAGCTAGCAGCAGCGCTATGGCGCCTTTTGCCATGACGACATCCAAGGCCAGCGCCCTCACTCAGCAGGGCGTGTGATTGGGAATACAGGCGGGGCTTGGCTCTCATCACTGCTTGCAGCTAACAGGCACAGGTCCCACGCGCTTGAGTAGGCATGTACACTTGGATACACGCAGGCGCGTGTGAGTGGGTGGGTGTGAGTGCAAGTGTGTTGTGGGAGCCATGCTGTCGTCATTGGGAGGCATGGGCGCTGTAGGTGAGCGCACACACGCACACACGCACACACACAGTAGCACTGTCTGCTCGTCCGGATGGGTATGCCACTGCCGCTCCGGGAGGGCGCTGTGCAAAGCAGGTACGGCGACGAGATGACGCTGCCCCCAATTGGAGCGAAGACGCCTCCCCCATGCAGTCGACTTGGCCCAAAGTGACGTGCAAGCCTCAGCTTTTCTCGGCTTTTTGGCCCACCATCTGACAAAGCGGTCGCAGACGTCTGGCATCAAAAGCAACGTGGACGGCGATCAAACGCTTGACCATTGCTTAGGTGTGCGCACAGGCGCATGTGCCTCAGGAGACTAATTTCACCACACACGCTTTTTCTCTCCTCGACGCCGCCGTGCACAAGTGCGAGGGAGAGTCAGGAGGGGGCGGAACCCGCGCTAGGACCACGTCGACGACGGTGGGAGAGTTCGAGTTTACGCAACGTCGTGGACATGGGCTGTGGCGGTCCGACTCCGCGACGCAAAGGCAGCGTGCCCGGCCGGTGTCCGGCACGATGCACCTCCAAGAGGACAGGTGTGTGAAGCCGCGCTTTCGGTCCCTCTTGCTGGCGCGGGCCTCGATGCTAGACGACCGTTGTTGTGCAGCGACGCTTCTTGAGTCGTCGATACTTTGGCGCTCCGAGTGGGAGAAAAAGCACAGCAAGCAGCAGCACAGGGGCATGCCACACCCACCAGCATGCACATACACACACCCACACCTACCAGCATGATGACAGCGACGCCCCATCCATCACCACGGCCGTGCCGCCCACACCCACACCCACACCTACGCCCAGCATGGCTGCGGAGCCCTCGCACTGTCCGCTCCGCACATGTGGCTAGCCGTGGTGCCCGAATGGGAAGCATGCCATTGTGAGCATGCGTGCTAGGCTGCTTCGATGCGCGTCGTCGGCGCTAGTGCTGATCGAGGCACGCCAAAACAAAAGCCAAAAGCCCTCCCGCGCCTGCCGCCCGCTGATTCGCGGCACGCTGGCTGGCAGAGAGCTTGTTGCTAGCCCTGCTGGCCGGACAGGCGTAGCACGGCTGGTGGGCTGGTGGGCTGGTGGGCTGGTGGGCTGCTGGTCGCTGACGGGGGCGCAGGCTTGCCGGCCATGGTTCAGACGACGAGCGGAAGGCAATAGCCATGGTGCGGTGCTAAGCCAACGGCACACGCCGGACTGTTGAGGCTACAGTGCCAGATGGCGCGGATGCAACGCAGCCCGTGGGCACGTCGCTGAACCACCGCTCTCCCAGCTCCACCAGCCCAAGTAAAAGCAGCGGTGGGCGCGCGCAGCCCTAGCGCCGACTGCTGGCCCCCCTGTCAACGCAGACGTAGCAGCGTCCGGGGTGCTGAGCCAGCGTGCCAGCTCCTCTTGCCTGCTCCTCTTGCCTGCTCCTGCCTGCCCGCCTGCCTGCCTGCTTGGCCCCTAGCCTATCATGGCCTTGCTGTGAACCCAAACACGTAAACCCTCCACGCACGCGAATTTATCAATGAGGGCTCCCCGACTGCTTGCCCGCTGATCAACCGCCTCTTCACCTTCTGCGCACTGCTCAACCCCGACTCTTTGGCCCTGCCACCCACACCCCCCCCCAAAAAAGCTCGTCTATACTGCTTTCATCCTCGCTGCCCTCTCATCCTTACTTGTTTGTCGCTGGCTTGCTTTTGCTCGCGAATTAACGTTACCGAACTTTCCCACGGCGGCACGCAACACGCAACCCACCCCACACCTTTTCGCCCCTGCACCCGACCCGCTGGGCATTCTCCTCCCTCCGGGCACGGGTCCTCGACGTGAAACGCCCGAGCGTCTGCCACTCGGTCGCTGGTGTCCGCTTCGCCCTACGCCCAATCTCGCTGGCTCTTTGTCACGGGTCCTGCTTAGTACAGGTCAACTGATCGACATACAAAAGCGACCATCATTACTCCTCTCGGAATACCACTGCACGGGAGTCACCAGTGTCAGCGAGAATTCAAAAGGTCGCAGATCCCATCGTTTGGCTGCCTGTGATCGACTATCTCCACGTTTTTGACCCCTCGACTACCTGGTTTCACCTTTTTGGATCTACAAGTCAAGTCTTGACCCGTCGCACGCAGCTTTATTCTCTTGTGCACCACCTCTCCCCCGTCCCCCTTCTGGACCCTCACCATCCCTCCGCATCCGTCATCCAAAATCTCCGCAATGGCAATGGCAGTCGACAATCGCCAGCAACCCCAGCTCAACGGCATGGGCTACGACCACATGCGCTACCCACAACAACCACACTTCACCAACCCATGGGCCTCGGCCAGCACCCCACAACAGCAACTCTACCAGACAACCGTGGCACCCAATGTCGACGCACAACGCCCCACCAGCATCGCGATTCCCTACCACGGCATGCCCGTCACAGCCCCTCCCATGGGACAAGGTATTACTCTCCCGGGTGGCAACTTCGCAACACCAAACTTACTTGATGCCTCTGAAGATCTCATGTCACGCGGATATCCAACTGGCTATGCTACATCGGCCTCTCCTCAAAACCAGACGTATGCGCCTACATCGGCTCCCTACTCGCAGGTGGAATACGCAAACACCGAACGGAGCCCATATGCATTCCAGCAGGATGCCTCTCGTCGCTCTTCACACCCGTTAGTCCCCTCCATGGCATTCTACCAACCCGTCGAGTGCCAGCGTCAGCGCCAAAGTTCACTTGTTGACTTGAGCAGAATGAATAGCCAGCAGCCACGCAACAGCTTTAGCGATGCTCTCGATGCTAGCCGCGGCATGGTTTCCCTGAGCCAGTCAGACATTACCCCGAGGAACATCTATGGCACTCAGGGCACCAGTCGCAGCTCCACAGAATCCTACGGATTCCCTTCGACACACTCGGCCCACTCTTCCATCTCATCGGCCAGCTATGGCCCCAGCGGATACTACGGTGGCGAAGGCTCCGTCACCGACTATAGCTCCGCTTCCGAATCCGTTGACCTAGGCAGCTCACGCACCCTTCCTCGTCCCAACGCACTTCTTGGCGCAAACATGCCCCCTGCCCCTGCCTCCATGATGAGCCAGTTCAGCTCAAAGGTCTCCTCTAGCTCGCAAAAGAAGCACAAGTGCAAGATCTGCGACAAGCGCTTCACTCGACCAAGCTCCCTCCAAACACACATGTACAGCCATACCGGAGAGAAGCGTAAGTTTCTATTTCTCACCATGTTTTTTTTTGAATCATCTTGCTAACACGATCCTAGCATTTCCATGTGAAGTCGAGGGTTGCGGTCGCCACTTCTCCGTTGTTTCCAACTTGAGGAGACACCGAAAAGTACACAAGAACGACGGCAGCATCGACCACCCATCGCCAGAGAGCGTTGACCACTAAAGGACTTTTAGGTCCAATTGTTTGTCTTCACGCTTCTTTCCCTGTATCATCATCGGCCTTGTCGCTCGTCTAGCCTACCTGACGTTTGAGATACCATTGTTGCGCATTTGTCGGCTTAGATGTTGGAGCGAACCGCATCTAGTTTGGATGTTTCTTCCACCTATCGCTGCACATTACTTGGCTTTTACGGATATACCACCCTGGCCCTTATTGCCTATGAAGGAGGAACCATCCCGGCGTTTTTTTTCTGGCGTTTTTCATCTGCAAGCCATTTACGAGTATGTCCTTGTCCTCTCTGTTTCCTTTCGGTTGGGAGCAATTTTCCTCAAACACTGTAGTATTATGCGCATCCGTCGCTTGGGCCAGGACACTGTTTTTCCTTATCGCCTGCACACATTCGCCTAATTCCCAGCTGTGCTCGACAAGGCCTCCGGTCCACTGTCGTCACGAAGCACATGCTGTCATCATTCGCTTATACCCTTTAATATTCTTTTAGACTCTCTTTTTAGCAGCCACCCAGGCCGATGCAGCGTCGCGGCGGGGTGGTTTGCAGAATGACGTTTGTATACTAGCAGTAGCGCGCTTAGGTGCCACATAGGCGGCGATTGGCAGCAGTCAGGGTAGACACCAACACGACACCGAGTCGAGTTTAAGCAACGCAAGAAAATGACGCATTTCTCAATATAGTAGAGGGGGAGTGCGGCAAAATCAAAAACACGCTTGTTCCATTCACAACCGCGCCCTTCCTATTTGGACGTGTTTCCCATTTGTCCTCTGTTCCGCCCGCCGGCACTGTGACGACACGGCGACTATCTGGTAGGGTACCGTGCATCTGTAGGCCTTCGTCATACGGGCGCGCCTGGTTTCAGCTGGACCAAAGCGTCCAAAGCCATTGCTCTCTGCCCTTTTTGCAATGCCATCCTTTGGCCTTGGGCGGGTCTACGACTGGGGTAGCGGCTTGGCACTCGTCATGCAGCATCATACCCTTGCCGGCCGCTCCTGGACCCTGAAATTTGGCCCGCCTCCACTCCTCCACTGGCCTCCCGTCTATCAGCGAGTGGGATACTTGCCGATGCACCACCCTGTGCCGCCCCGAGGCTGCTGTGCCGATGCCATCCTCCATCCATTGCGCCCCCCCTCCCCCTCCTTGCTGCATTGCCCCTGCTCAGCGGCTTGATGTTGCGTACGAGGCTGCGCAAAACGCGACAATTAACCCTCCTCACTCTCGTGGTAAGTGGGTCTCACCACACGTTGAGGACCGGTCCGAAAGGAGTCTGAGATGAGATCGTAACGTGCCTGGCTGTGTCCCCATCCCTCTGTCTGTTCCTTCGAGGCAAGATCGCCGGGAGGACGCGACGGCGGACGCTTCTGTCCACACGCATTGTCGCGGAAACATGACGACCCAACTTCTCTCGAGCTTTGGTGGCTTCCGGCTGGAGTACCTGCCTACGCTGCTAAACTGCATCAGTGGAGAGGACAAGGCAATTTGCCTTGCAGTAACGCCGGCAAATGTCCCGTAAGGGAGGTTACCCGCACACCCTTTTTCCATGCGTGTTTCCCTCTTGCCACCCACACCGGCCCCTCTACTCATCTCGGCTCTTGAGATGCTGTGCGCCAAACAAGACGAAGCCTTTACTCTTACCGTAGCCATTATGCATGCCATGAGTAGTATTGGCATCGTTCCCTTGGCTCATTGGCAGCACACACACACACA
>JALPSE010000172.1:24999-52946 GCA_030558545.1 Bipolaris gigantea | reverse complement strand
TGTCTGTGTGTGTGTGTGTGTGTGTGTGCGTGTGCGGTACGTGTGAGGGGGCAGCAAGGGGATGCAAAGGGCAGAAGAGAAAGAGAGAGAGGGCAGCAGTTGGGGATGGGGAGGCGTGGCAGTTCAATGCGAGGGCGGGCGCAGGCGTTCAGGCGGCGCGGTGGACAGGATTGCGTACGTGTGCAGCGGAGTGTTTCTCTATCTTGGTTTCTGTGTGCCACTCGCGGTGTCTACATAGTGTGTCTCTGCGTGGGCTGGTGGTGGACAATGGGGCACTGGGGGCGGCGGGCAGTTGGCATTCGGCTCGGCATGGCCATCGGCATGGGCATGGGCGTGGGCGTGGGCGTGGGCGCGGGCTCCACCCCTGTGCTCACCTGTTCTCGAGCAGCATTGCGCCACCTGCACGCCCTCGTCCACTGCCCTCCCCCTCCCCTCCCACCTACCCACCCCCAAAGACACTGCCCGCGCCCTACCGAGCTGCCCATCCGAGCTGCCCACCCCCGGCCTGGAACACCGGCCATGGTGTGTGGGCGCGAGACTTTGGCCTCACCCAGCACAGGGCAGCTCACCTCGAGCAACTGGACGTGTGCATCGACGGGCGGGTGAATGATTTGATGCGTCTCCCACGCCTAAACAACGACTGTGTGTTAGCCGTCGCACTGCTGCTCTGCTGCCCCGTGGCACTGTGGCGCTGTCGCACGTCTCCCCGCTTTTGCAGCGACGTCTGTTCGAGCCTCCCATGCTGCAAGAGATCGCCTGGGCGCCACCATGCCATCACTTGGCTGCCATCGCCCTCCACCTCCACCTCCACCTCCACCACGCTCTACGCTTGCACCTACGCCTGCTAGCTCCTCCCGCATTGCTCTCGCCGCCCCACTTTCGATAGGCGTAACAATAAGCAAAAGCAAAAGCAAATTCCACATCCACCCTCGGACGCCGGCTGCCCACCAGCCTGCCCACGACAAAGCTCGCGCGCATTCTCCGACGTTGCACGTCTGCCCTAGTCACAACACCATCTCTTGCTACCTTCCAACCACGGCCGGCCACCCACTCCCACCGTTTCACCACGCTCCCCCACGAACGCCTGAATCCTGCCACGAATGGCAATACCATTTCATCCTCATCCGCCAGCACAACCCCCTGACGCATCACACCACCACCCGCTACCTCTTCACACATACTGCGCATGTCCTTACTTGCGTCCATGACCAAATGCTGACAAGAACCAACCATTGACCCGCTATACCCCTGCCCCCCACCTCCTCAAACCTTCGTCCAACCAACACACAGTAGTGGTACAGTATCGTCTGCGCCATTGCCCTGGTTAATATTTACACTTTGATACTTCAACACCCATGCTTTTTCCACCCGACGTCGACGCATATCACACCACCTCATCCCTCCTGCTGTACGAGTAATATCATTCTACAAGACGCCATTTCAAATTAAAGAAAATACCCTGTGCGCTTAGCCAAGAAAACAAAAACCACCAATCCTCGTCCCTGACAAACTAGCCTCCTTTGCTGTCTCACAAACATCGTCATCGCTCCCTCTCGCTGAGAAGGCTGCATGCCCGTCGGGCCCCACCAATCCCTCCCTTGCCCTACTGGGGCGCCCCTCCACCTTGGAGAGCCCGCAAGATATCCTGCAATGACTGCGCGCTAGCCTGCCCGTTGCCTGGCTGCGGGGCATTCATACCCGGTGCCTGGCTCTGCCCATATGTCTGATAAGGATACGAGTACGGCGCTGGAGCAGCCGGTTGTGGCGGTGGCAGTGGCGGTGCGGGGGCTTGTGCTGCCAGTTGAGCCTGCGCTGGCTGTTGCCCGCTCATCGCACCCACAACCTGGAACCACTGGGCCCACGCCGCCCAATTGGCTGCCTGGTTCTGCTGTGGTTGTGCCTGGGCCTGGGCCTGGGCCTGGGCCGGTACTGGAGGCTGCGGCGTGTAGGATGGCTGAGGAGTGTATGATGCAGCCACTGCTGCTGGTGGAGGAGGCGGCGGGGCTGAAGCATATGGTATCGCAGGTTGTGATGGGCCTGAAAATGGTACTGGCCAACCTGCGTTGCTGTTGTTTGTATATGCATTAGAATTTGAAGGCCCGGAAGGTACTGGAGAAGCATTCCGTCTTTGCTGTTTTTGGGATTGCTGCTGCTGCTGCTGTTGTTGCTGCTGTTGCTGCTGCTGCTGCTGCTGCTGCTGCTGTAGTCGTTCTCGCTCCCTCTTCTCACGTTGTCGCTGCTTGCGGTTCTTGTTCTTACCACCTCCCCCAGAGGGAGACTGCTGCGACGGGGGTTGCTGAGGGTATGACTGACTACGGTCCTGTTGCTGGCGCGCCGGAGATGCAGAGGCGGCAGATCGGTTGTCTTGGTAGGGCCCGTTCCTCTGCTGCTGGTTGTTCTGTTGAAACTGCTCCTGTTGCTTGCCACGGTCGGATTGGTTCTTGCCCGCCCGTCCGCCCTTTTCACCCCCTCCTTTGTCGCCTCGATTGTTGCCCTGAGCCCCGCGGTCGCCCCGTTGTCCTGCACGATCACTACGGCCTCCTCCGAAATCGCCACGTCCGCCATTGCCGCCGCCGTATCCTCCTCGGTCGCCGCGAGCACCACCAAAGTCACCGCGTCCGCCAGCGCCTCCCCGGCCACGAAATCCGCGACCTCGATCGCCCCACGGGCCCCTGGCGCGACCCATGCCTCTTCGCACATGGCTACGATCTTCCAACGGCGCACCCTGACCAACAATTTGTTCAAAATGGTCCGGTCGAGCAAGTGGTTTGTACATGCCCAAGTCTTCATCTTCATCATCACTGTATTTAAGTCCACCGCCTTGGTACTCCATGGGTCGGTAGATAGGCGGTGCTGGCGCATCGACGTGTAGTCTCGGGCCAGTAGGTATGTTCACAGGAGCCTGCTCCTCGTTGGTATCCGCTCTAGCTCGCTTCTTGGCCTTTTGCTCGCGCTTGTATTCAGCCTCCTTCTCATCGTCCGAAAACTCGACTTCGTTGGTCTCTTCGTCGTGGAGGTTTGATGCATCGGTATGCTTCTGCCGGCGGATGGGCTCAGTCTCGGTGAAGGTTGAGTGCTCGTCAACATAGTAGATAGGCGTGTCCTTCTCGATGCCTAGAGTCGCAAGTTCAGCTGAGTCATTGAAGCCAAATGAATAGCGAGGCTCTTCAACACGACCAATCTGCTCAGACACCTTGCCGACAACAGTGCGGTTCTGCAGACAGAGCGCTGAGCCAGACTCAAGCACCTGCTCATCTCCAGACATCTTGGCCTTCACAACTACTAGATTTCCAACAATTGATTCAACCTTGCCGAGTTCTGTGATCTTGGTGTCTTCTGTAACAGTGATGTCGGGCTTCTCGAATTCCTCATCCATCTCATTGAGCGTCTTGACTTTTACCGGGCCCGAAGCGCCTGCATCGTCTGCGACTTCAGCCATAAGAAGGCGCACCTGCTCCTCGGGATCCAGTAGCTCGCCCTCGTCTGAGCTGTCATCAGAGCTCGAGTCCGAGGAAGAGTCTGAATCCGAGTCTGAGGCGTCCGAGTCCAACTGCCATTCAGCATTCTGGTCGCCCCTGTTTGCTTCGGCCGCGCGCAAGAATTCGGTCTTGCTGTCGAATGTGGCGTCTTTGGATGAAGCATCTCCAGTCTCGTTTTGTTGATCTATGGCTGCAGTAAGTGCCGCGTCGAGCTCGCCATCGGTGTCCGCGGCGGCGGTATCTGCTGCTGCAGCGGCATCTTGGGTAGACGTCAAGTTTGCACCAGGCAGCTCAGAGGGAGACGGCATGCCTTGCTGCTGAGCATCATGCTGGGCCTGCGCTTGATTGGCTGCAGACGGCTCGACTGGGATGCCGGCCTGCGCGTTCGCGTTGGCATCATCGTAAAAGGCCTCCCCATCCGAAAACTCGCCGTCTTCTAGCTCATCTTGGGCTACCGTGCCGTCGTGTGGCTGTGGCTGCGGCTGCGCAACCGGGGCCTCGCTCGTAGAGCCGAGTCCTGGAAGGTGAAAGGCTGGCGCGGGTGCAGCCGCTACAAACGACAACGCTGTCGTCCCGTCCACAGCGGTAGGCAGCGCAGAAGGTTTGACTGGCGTAGTGTCGTAGAAATCGTCGTCCATGTCATCGACAGGCGAGCCAGGCGCGTCCAGCGCAGATGCAGAGGATGCTGAAGTGCCATACTGTGTGGGAGCGTCCGCCTCCAACCGCGCCCTTTTGGCCGGCGGTTCCAGAGAGTCGGACATGTTCGAGTGTCTCTCTCTGCAGTCTTCTCTGAAGCGCGCGTGATCACTGCGGTATATCAACTGCGTTGTCTGCACCCGTTTGCTTTTATTGCGTGCGGTGATTGTTCTAGGACAGGAGAGCGGATCCAGGGAGAACGTCGCCTTTTTCGATGCGCGCTAATGTGCTTGGCGGGCAGGCACGACCTCAGCCCTATGACGCGGGCGAAAGCGGAACGGGCGATCTCGTTCATGCACCACCCTGGACGGCTTGCCGTTATTGTTGCTCAGAGTCGACGGACATAGTTGCTGCCATTGCCTCACCGCCATGTCTGCCACACGCCCCAAGGCGGCGCCTCCGCATGCGGCCAGGTACGTCCAGACACCACGGCTCACGGGGCACCCATTCCTGCTGACATGCGTCTACTGACCTACCCACAAGACCCCCTTCACTCACTGCTTTGGGCGCCTTCTGCGTCTTTGCTGTGGCCAATCTAGCCGCTGCCGCCTTCTCGCCCATTCAGGACTGTGACGAGGTCTTCAACTACTGGGAACCCAGCCATTACCTCAATCACGGTTACGGCCTCCAAACATGGGAGTACTCCCCAGAGTATGCCATCCGAAGCTGGACTTACACCGCCATCCATTCTCTCATCATCTGGGCTGGTAAGTGGCCTTTGCAATTCCTTGGCATCCAAGAATCAAAGGTCATCGAGTTCTACTTCCTACGCATGGTCCTGGCCCTCTTTTGCGCTCTGTGCCAGGCTCGTATGTACTCTGCTATCCGGAGGACATTCCAGGAGCGCATTGCCATCTTCTTCATGATCATCATGACCATTAGCCCAGGCATGTATCATGCTGCCCCTGCCTATCTGCCGTCTAGTTTTGCCATGTACTTTGCCATGCTTGGTTTCGCGTCTTTCATGGACTGGTATGGCGGCTCGATCAAGACTGCTCGAGGAGTTACATGGTTTGCTATTGGCAGCGCTCTTGGATGGCCCTTTGCGGGCGCCCTTGCCTTGCCGTTCATCCTCGAGGACGTCATTGCAAGCTTCATCACGGGCACAATCCTGCAAAGTCTGCAACGTTTGATATTTCAAGGCGGACTAAGTGCCTTGGCCATTCTCGCCGTGCAGGCAGGCATCGACTCCTTCTTCTACAGAGAACCTGTATGCGTACCGTTGAACATTGTCCTGTACAACGTCTTCAGTGGTGGCAGCAGAGGTCCTGACATTTACGGAGTAGAGCCATGGCATTTCTACGTACGTAATTTGGCTTTGAACTTCAACATTTGGTTCTTCCTTGGCCTGGCTGCCCTGCCACTGCTTCTTATCCAGTACCTCATGTTCGAGAAATCTGTCTCTCAACATACGCTGAGGCGATCTGTGGTTTTTGTCAGTCCATTCTATCTATGGCTGGCGATATTTACTGTGCAGCCTCACAAAGAGGAACGATTCATGTACCCAGCCTATCCGGCACTAGCCTGGAACGCTGCACTATCGCTGCACATATTCCTAGCCAATTTTGGCTCCATGGATCCACGGCACTTAGTCAGTCGTATTCCTCCCATGGTGAAGCTTACGATCGTTTGTATCCCATTACTTATGTCGTTTAGCGTGGGCATGCTCCGCACCATTGGTAAGTTTTGTTCATTCCTTGGCTTGTCTCTAACCTCATATAGCGCGATTGTTACTCTTGAGATGGCGTCGACCATGTCTTGACATGTTACTAATTGACTTCCCAATCAGGTCACATCACGGCTTATTCAGCGCCACTGGACGTCTACAAACCACTGTTTGACCCCAAGTTTGTCCGCATCGAAGGCATGCCCGAAGACATGGTATGCTTGGGTAAGGAGTGGTACCGTTTTCCATCCTCGTTCCATTTGCCATCGGGTGTTCGTGCCAAATTCATCAAGAGTGAGTTTTCGGGACTTCTACCCGGTGAGTTCAGTGAGGGCGAAATGGGATCAGAATTGTTCCCCGGTACATGGATGGTACCAATGGGAATGAACGATGAAAACCGCGAAGACCCCGGAAAACATGTGAGTAGTACATGGACTTTCATTTCAATAGACATACTAACCGTACTATAGATTGATATTCAGCACTGCGACTTTTTAGTTGATTCACGGTTTCCCGGAATGCCACCAACAAAACTGGAGCCCGACTATATCTCCGACACGGAGCGATGGGAAATCCTGAAATGCCTTCCATTTCTTGATGCAAGTGAGACGAGTTTTGTCAGTCGTACGCTCTGGATTCCGGATCTGCCTTTTATACCCGCAAAGTTTCGGCGACAATGGGGCGAATACTGTCTATTGCGACGCAAGAAATCGAGACAATTCAGTGGCGAGTAAAGAGGCAGCTATCTGACTGTCGTGGGGATTGCGGTACTAGCACGCTGTCGGATACTCTGAGGGTATATTCGAGCCAAACGACTTTTGATACGGTAACGAGAGGGCGACATGGAATCTCTTACTAGGCACGTGTGCAACACTTGGATGCACACAAGGCATTGGATGTTGAGAGGCCTATGGCCTGCTCTCAAGAGATTTTGAGTTGCTATCGCGGTGCATCGTTGGCCACCCCACTAAACCGAGTAGGGCATTACTTCCCCCACCTGGCATGTAGATAAACGGGTACTGACGACAGTGGTGCGGGCAACCCCACATTGTGGCAAGTCATATCTCAGCAGACCTGATGTGTATTGGCATCGAATCAGAACGTAAATGATAAGAAAAAGGAAGTTGTACAACATACCGTGCATGACTATTTCGCGGTGATCTGTAGTGTGCTGTCCCTCTGTTTTGCTTATTTGGACTGACTCGCCCTCTGATCATTTTGAATACTAACGGATACCTCCTCTCCGATTCAGGCTGTTCATTTTGGAACTGGCTACTCGGTTCCCGCACTTTCATCATGTCTAGCCTAGGCACTCGGGTTGGAGAGCACGTCGGACTCGTCGCTCGAACAGCGCGACACCGCTGCTCCCAAGCCAAGACTGAAGTGTACAAAATATTCGATGATGCAAAACTATCGCCAAAAGCAATCCTATACACAGGCCTTGTCTTCGTCACGTGCATCTGGCTCATCCTAGCATTCACACGTCACGTGCGCAACACAAGAAGAAGGAAACAAGCAAGCAATAGCGAATCCAGTACCCCGAATGTAGAAAAGCGATCCCCATTCCGAGCGCCCGACCGACCATTCGGAGGTAAGTAAACCCCCTCACACACATACACACACATATATACACACATACACACCTAACCACGCCAACCACATACAATACCACTTTCTAACACCACCCAGTATGGCACCTCCACCCCTTCACCCGCCCCCGCGCCTCGCCCTATCCCAACTGGTCCCTGACGTCGACCCCACCCCTCCCGTACCGCCCTTTCCGCTACGGCCCCAAATACAACATGACAATGGGCCTGCGCAGCATGCCGTGGGACAGCTGGATCGAACTCGACGGCGAGTACCTGCACTACCACGCGCTCAAAGCCTCTCGCATCGCATCCCGCGGCGCGCAGTGCGTCCGCACGGCGGCCTCGGCGCAGGATGCGGCGCGCGAGCTGGCCGAGGAGCTGGTGGCGTACCTGCCGGAGCGGTACCCTAGTTTGTTCTGCAAGACGCAGACGGGGATGCGGAATCTGGCGACGGACGAGGTGTTTGATGTGCAGCGGATGGAGAGGAACGGGGGGAGCGAGGATGCGATGACGCTCTGTGCGAGGATGGTGCAGGACGATGTTGCGATTATGATGGAGAGGGGGGATGGTCAGTATTATCTTGTTGCTGGCGCCATTCTGCTGCCGGGGTTTTGGAGGTTGGGGGATAAGTTTGGCATGGGGTTGAGTGAGATTCATACGAGT
Organism: Bipolaris gigantea; assembly: GCA_030558545.1. NCBI lineage: Eukaryota > Fungi > Ascomycota > Dothideomycetes > Pleosporales > Pleosporaceae > Bipolaris > Bipolaris gigantea. The sequence continues at coordinate 44,853 of JALPSE010000172.1, read as the reverse complement.
GGCCATGTGCCGGGGTGAGTAGTTTTTTTTTCTTCCCTTCCTTTCTTCCTTTCCTCCCCCGTTCTTTGGGTGTGCATGGGCATGGTGCTTACCAACCCATGATGCTAGGTTCAAGGAGAAGCTGGAAAAAGGCATGGTCAACTTCTTCCGGCGGATTCAGCCTCAGAGCCCCATGGTACGTAACAACTACTTTATCCAGGTGGATGATGGGCTGGCGTGGAGTGAGAGTATAGGAAGTGAAGATGCTACTGCCGAGGGAGAGGTAGGCTGGTTTACGGCGGAGAAGAACAAGGCGATTGAGCATCACTACTTCCGAAGCGAAAGACAGAGTTTGAGACGGTACGTTTCGATTGTCATTCTTACTTTATTTGTATTCTTTCACTTTGATCTAGTTTACAGATTGGCTCAAGGTTTGGAGGCACTACATCTAACTTTGAACAGACTACCTAGATCGGGCGGAGTCGTGTTTACTATACGAACTTATATGCGTCCCATCACAAGCCTTGCGGAGGAACCATATGTCCCTGGCCGACTGGCTAGCGCCATACGGTCTTGGGGCGACGATGCCAGCCGGTACAAGGGCAAGGAGAGGTATGGCGATGTTCTGCTCGAGTACTTGGACAGGAAGCATGCCGAGCAAATAGAGCGCGGTGTCGTTGTTGAAGGGGAGGAAGAGAGCGAGAGTGCGTATCCTTTCTAGAAAGGGGATAAAGTTTAAAGTGCCGATCTGCTCCACCATGCAATTTGCTATGCATATGCATCTTGCCGCGACGGTGTGTGGAACAGGGTCTCATGGCAGGTAGTATTATCAAATTCTAATGGTTAGAGTAGGGATAGTAGCTGAGTAGTCACTTAGTAATAGATGGGCATCCGCCCGGACGTCGGCAGCCAAGGAGTCCGTGTTTCCAGAGAGGGAATCGTGTCGACCGGATTTGGCGAGTGGGTGTTTGACTTGTATTCGGGCCGGACGCTTTTGGAGCAAACTCGAGTAGTTCCGCATGTGCATGTGTAGGGATGCATGTGGGTGCGTGTTGATGTTTTGGGCATGACTGGCTGACTGGCTGACTGGCTGACTGGCTGACTGGCTGAGAGCTGGCGGTGTTGACAGCAAGCGTACCATGGTTGGTGTCGTGCAGTAGCCTTTGAGGCATGAGGAAGGTGCAGGGTACGACCTTTGAGGGTATTGGTGAGTGAGTGTGACGCAACAAGGGCAACCGACAGCTTCTGCCGAGTCAGGATAGATGAGGCGGAGTGCCGACTAGGGCGGTTCACGGGTCTAGGAGATTGCGACAGCTGGGTGTGTTCTTGTTGGAGTCGAGGACAGCCCTGCTTGCGCGGAAGTGCAGAGTGCAGCGGGGCAGCCACCACGACGTCTCAGCATGGCAGGCAGACAGGCAGGCAGGTAGATAGGCATGGCGCTTGGGGAAATGAGCCGGCATGGTTGGTGTGCAAAGACAGAGGGATTGCGATAACGAGCTTGCTGTTGGCACGACGGGCTTGGCAAGGTGCTAGGGCGGCCAATCGCCCGTGACGTCGACGACGCACGTGAGAACGGCGTGTGGAGGCGTGCATGCAAGCACTCAGCGCAGCCAAGTATGTATACAAACACCTCGCATGCTCGTCGGCCGGTGCTGGCATTGGCGTCCGTGGTTCGGCGGGAGGGGTGTGGCAGTGGAGAGTTGATTGCTGCCCTGTGCTGGTGGCCGTTGTGTCCAGGCAAGGCGGGGATTGCAGTTGGGATGAACCTGCCAGTCGACGCCGCGAGCCACTTGCTTCCGACGTAATAGCGCACCAGTCTATAGCCGCGACCAGCGGCTGACTAGCCGCCGCCGGCGACCTGACGGGGGGAAGAGCAGCAGCAGGCGCAAAAGCAAAAGCAAAGAGGCGCCATGCAGTGCTGTATGCTTCGGGCCAAGTGTGGTATGCGCAGTGCCTGGCCGCGACACACACGGCGAGGCCATGCCATTGTACCATAGCAGGCGTGTAGGTAGACGGCAGCGCATAGTAGGTAGGTAGGTGCGCAGAGGGATGTGTACGCACATGTACTGCGCGTGGGCAGCATCGACCGGGGCCTGCTTACGTACGTCCGGATGGGCGGCGGGGGCAGCGGAGTGATCCGAGGAACGGCAGGCCAGGGCAGAGCAGGCCAGGGCAGGGCCAGGGCAGGGCCAGGGCAGGGCCAGGGTGAAGGCGAGGGCGGGCGCTGCATGGTGAATGGGCGCTTTGGTGTGATGGCGGATGGCGGATGGCGGATGGCGGATGGCGGATGGCGTCTGGCGTCTGGCCGGGCAATGGGTAATGAGCAGCCCTGAGAGCCCTGGCTCGTCCATGTATTGCTCGTCGTCTCCGGCCAAATTCACTCCCTTTCTGCCCTCTGTGCGTCACCCATAGGCAGCCATGCCCATCGCCCTCTCCTGACCGCGTCTTGTTTGCTCTACACATGCTCCTCGCCGCCTCCAGGCCGACTATGGAGGACAATGGCCCTACCCGCCCTGCCTCAGAACGATACTGACATCGCTGCACCGTGCCCGCCCGTGGACACTGCGAAACGCGACGTCCTGCCCGCCGCCGCCGCCGCCACTGCTGCTGCTGCTGTCCCCGGAACAGCCTCAGAAAATGCCAAACGGCGCGCAGACGACTCGCGCCGCCTGCGACGGGCCAAGGACTCGCGCGAACAACTCAAGAGCAGCACACGGGCGCGCGGCGCCAGCAATGCCACCATCGACACCACCACCAGCAACTCGACTGCTGGCCGCTCCTACACAGTGGCCAATGTGCACAACGGCGTCATCTACCTGAGGTACGCAGCCCGTAATACATCCAGTACCCACCAACACAGACCACCACCCATAGTGGCATAACACTACTCACAACAACAATGGCGACGGCGACGACGACGACGACAGCAACAACAACCACAACAACGACAATTGCTGCTATTGCTGCTGGCGCTGACTCTCTATTCACAGGCCCGTGACGCGCCCTGGCAACCAGCGAGGCCGCTCGCAACCAGATACCTTCATCTTCCCGCCCCAGACTCCCCCCGACAGCGCTACCCGCGACACGCTGCGCCCGCTGAGCGATGACCTCGACCATGGCTTCTACGGCTCTTGCTCTCCCCAGTCGGAGCCCTCACCACCCCTGCCAGGTCTGAGCGAAGACGAAGTCTCTGCCCACTACTCCCACCACAGCCACAACCAACACCAACACCCCCACTCTGCACACACGCGCTCCCGCTCCTTTTCCATTGCCGACGACCATGTCCCCGCTTCCCTCACCAACGAGCCAGGCACCTTCAAGGTCATCATCGAACGCCCGGGGCATGTTCGGCCCAAGACGGCCGACACTTCCTCCTTCCCCATGCTACAGGTGCCCATTCCGCATTACCGCCTGGGCACTCCGCGTTTCAGCACACGCGGGACCGTCGACTTGCGCAGCTCAATTCACACAGGAACCTCGGCCACCGAGGACTTTGCCAATTCCCTTCTCGCCACCCAGCATAGCGCCAGACAGTCCTTCCTGTCGTCGCGTACTCGTTCAGATGCCTATTCCCCAGTACCCCACCGCTTTCGCGCTACCATGGACCGCCCGCCTATTCCCCTCTCAGGCCCATCGTCTGCTCGTGTCTCGCACTTTCCAATTGGCCCCCGCCTTTACGACGCGCTTACCCTCAACCCCGACGACAGGGCCGTGGTACGCTTCAATGCCAAGGGTGATATCCTTGCAGCCACGCCTTCTCGACTAGTCGCTCACATCACCTCGCCAAGTTTCCTCGATTACGAGCTGCTGTCCGATTTCTTCCTCACGTTCCGTGCCTTTCTGTGCTCCCGTGATCTCGTCGCGTACCTCATTGCCCGCTTGCGATGGGCCGTCGACCGCCAGGATGACTTTGGTCGCATTGTCCGCGTGCGCACATTCGTAGCCCTTCGTCATTGGATCCTCAATTACTTTGTCGATGACTTCATGCCACTCTACCGCCTACGCGTCATCTTCTGCGACCTTGTCAACAGCCTATACACTGATCTGCGTGCTCGCAAAGACAGAGGCGGAGGAGATATCAACATTGTCGGCGAGCTCAAGAAGTGCTGGAGACGTACTTGTGCATCATATTGGGAAACCAATGACCCTGTGGACCGCAATTATGCAGACGACCCATTGCTTCCAGGCGGTACAGATGAGGGATCGCCAATGTTGTTTGAGGAACACCCTGACATCCAGCCCATGCCTAGTACACCACCACGGGCTATCGTGCGCGACACCAAGGAGACCATTGGATTAAACCCAAGCGATCACTTTGCTAGTCAGTACATGGACTGGGCGCAAAAATCTCGCCATACACCTCAGAACTCAATGAGTACTCCCTTTCTACCATTACAGGATAACGAGAGTGCTCAGGTACCATTATCCCCCGCCAGTGAGCGGAGCATGCACGTTTTATCCTGCTCAATCCCAAAGCGGGGGGTGAACAAACACGAGCAGAATGTCGAGCTGCCTCTGTATCCACACCCCGTACCGGCAGTCAATCCTCCTGTTCCTACTGCCACGGCTCGTCTAGCAGGTAGCCCGCAGCAACCAGTGTCCATCAAGAACAGCCAACGTCCAGCCCGAGCCCACAAGCGTAGCGGTAGTTTCTCCGACGCCCTCAGAGACAGCAGAGCCCCGTTGTCCATACCCAAGAACGCATCAGCTGATCACACCATTTCTGCTGTAACCAACATGCCTGGCACTCTTGTGCGCGGCGGGCTCATCCAGCCAACCACCCCGTACTTCCAAGTCAAAACTCTACGAACCGCGCCATCTCGCCATTTCCACGAGTCCGAAGATCTCGACGTAAGCGAACTCCAAAGACCAGGACAAGCCAACTCTCCGGGCATGAAGAAAATCTTGGGTAGTGTACGGCGTGCTTTGAGCACTCGTCAGCAAGCAAGCGTATGTTCCCATTTGAGCGGATCTTTGCATCAGCGACAGCCGACTTGTGGGCGATCCTCCAACCCAGGTGCCTCCCCAGTCGTCTCAATGTCAGGGGGAGTACAGAAACGACGTGCTACTCGACCGCGGCCTCAGATGCGCGTCGATGTTCTGGCAGCTACAGTAGCTCAAAGTTTCCGGAGAGCGGTAGAAGAACAGCTGCGAAGCGAGGGGCAGGAACTCAATGATGGCGACGCTCCCAGTCTTCACGGCTTCGAATTCGAGTTTGGTGGACGTGAAACTCCAACCCAGAACGACCATCAGCAGCCACGGCGTAAACCAGACCCTCGTGTGCACAGCAACATCACCAGCGGCAGTAAGTCGATTGTCATCATTGATGATACCGGGGCGCCACCACTACCCACTACAGGCCCCTTGCCCACTAAACTTGACAAGGTAGCGGCAAAGCTGGACAATCACCAACGAGGCATATCAAATGATGCATCCCAAGCCGATGACACCAACTCGATGCAACACCCTCATCTTTGGGATGACTCGGAACCGCATGATGCCACAGAAGAGTACCGCCGTTCACGCACTCCTACTAGGCAGTCCAGTGCAAAAGAGAGACGGTCCATGTCCGCAGGTCCAGAAGGCATGCATTCTTTCCGGCGCAAGGGCTCAGTCAGGAATTCGTTGGCACATGCAGGCTCTCTTCGGCATCATGCCTCTTACAACAGCGTGCTGAGTAGACGGCGAGGTCCTGCAAGTGTGGCTACGTTCCAGACCATGTCATCTGATAACGATCCCTTCTTTCTTGATTGCCAGCCGACAGTCGAAGCAGCTGGACCAGCACGACAGCTTCGCCGACGACCAGGTGGCGACCTCCGCGCTGCCGACAATGTGCATGATCTCGAACAGGTACAGCGACCGTACTCTACCGGCTCCGTGTCAAACCACACACACTCTATCACTAATTCCGTCATCCTACACGCTGACCGGTTTATCGGTTCAGACCATGAGTTGTCTCATGGGGTTCAGGGACCGCCCGAAGCGGAAACTCTAGGAAAGCCAATCTCCTTGGTGGATACGCACTCATCCCAACCCAACCTCAGGCCGTCTTTCGAGGCCGAAGTAGCAAAACTTGCTGCCTTGCCCGATGATACCGACGACGAGGGTGGAGTCGAGTCAGCGTTAATGAAGTTGGAGGGGCGATACGAGAAGAAGTCGCCAAGTATACCCTCGCCGAGATCTTTGATTGATTTCGGACAACATCTCCGTGCAACGCAGAGCTTTGGCCAGAGTTCCTATGTCGATGCTTCTGAGTACGAGCACCGTCCTGCAACGGATGACGTCTTCCATCACCCGCTGGCTCCTCCTGAAACTGAAGGTCAAGGCATGTATCGACTGTCGGCCGAAAACTTTAATGGTCATATGCCACCAATCACCTCCGTAGGCGAATCAGCCGACTTGTACTCTTCCATACCCCTTCTCGACCGACATCTTGGTGAGATGGCAAGTCTACAACGAGGGCAAACGCTAGACTCGATCGCATCTTTGGCTAAACCTTCGCCTCTGCAAGTTGGCGCTTTTCAGTTGCAGGCTGCCCGACCGCCTGGTACGTCTTCGTCAATGAATTCATCTGTTGAATACGCCGAGGAGACGGACAGCATGAGGCGGATACCTGCTGGTGAAACCCTGCCTGCACATTCCTATGTCCGCGGATCTTTCCTCATGAATGACGATGAAGATCTCAGTGATGGTTTCTCCACATCTGCTGCACATTTTCTGGAAGGTCGACAAGAAGGTCCTGGTGTTGTACCAGTTAGCCTACCAATGCACCCCACACGTCGTCCGCCTACGCCTCCTCATACGGCACCTCAGCTACACGATTCTTTGCCCAATTCTACAGTGTTTGATGAGGGCCTCCCGACGCCCGGTCTTACACCCACAGTCTCACTTTCCAACCAACAAGGGCGTCCGCAGCCTGAGCGACCAGCCAGTTCTCCGGATGAGCCACACACCGTCGCTGCCGACCCTCTGGAACCAACCACTCATTTGCCCTTTGTCATGGCATACGACTCGGACCTTCTAGCGCAGCAATTCACCATTGTCGAGAAAGATGCATTGGATGAGATTGACTGGAAGGAGCTCATCGAACTGCGTTGGAAGCAATCCTCGCCACAAATCCGTGACTGGGTGCAATACCTACGAACCGAGGAAGCCAGGGGTGTGGATGTCGTTATTGCACGCTTCAATCTTGTCGTCAAGTGGGTTGTATCCGAGTGCCTGCTTACCGAGAACATGTACGAACGCGCCCAGTGTATCACCAAGTTCATTCACATCGCCAACCACGCCCGACGATATCGCAATTACGCCACAATGTATCAAATCGCGATTGCCTTGATATCCAACGACATTTCGAGTCTCAAAAAGACTTGGGCCCTGGTCCCGGCGGCTGAGATGCTGGTTATGACGGAGCTGGAAGCTTTGGTCCAGCCCATGAAGAATTTCCATAACCTGCGACTCGAGATGGAAACAGCCTCTGTCGAGGACGGCTGCATTCCATTCATTGGTCAGTACTTGCATACCATTCATCCAATCCAAGCTAACCACCAGCAGGCGTCTACACCCGCGACCTCATCTACAACGCGCAAAAGCCCGCATTCATCGACGCACTGCCAGTCGACGGCGAACGGCTCGTCAACTTTGACCGCCATCACACGGCCGCCACTATTGTCAAGAACCTCCTGCGCCTACTCGAGGCCAGCTCCAAGTATACGCTCAAGGCCGAACCCCACATTCTCAGCAAATGTCTCTGGCTGGCTGCGCTCAGTGACAAAGAGATACATGAGCGTAGTCTCGAGTGCAAATGATTCTACCCACTGCGATTATGCTTTTATGCCTCCGCTTGTCACTCTCTTGTAATCCGCCTTTGAGTGGATCAAAACCTTGGTTCCTGAGTTTGCTTTTTTCCCTTGTCTATTTGCTAATACCCATTGTGCGCACTATTGGCGCTGCATCATCCCGACACGATGTCATGACTCTATACTACCCACCTGTTGTTTTTATACCTCCACCCGGCCCTTTAGGGCCACCACCGACTCAGCATTTCCTACTCGTCAGATCTAATCGCTCCCATGTAGGGGAAGATATCATTGTAATCTGGAGCGTTCAGTACCCAGTACAGTAATGGCAATGTACAGGAAGGCGTTTGGTACCACAAACACATGTACAGACCAGAAGCACATAGCGCGTCATCTGATATTCAATATTAATAATCATCACTTTAATGCTACATGGATACTCTACTATAAGCCTGCATTTGATGACGTCGGTGACGAGTGGCACATGATGTTGCCCAGCGGCTTCAGTCTCGTAATCCAAGCAGACCGCATGTTGGACTGGTCGCCTAGTGGTGGGGCCGGCAAGGCTCACATGTGCATGCGATGCGGTCCTAGCTGCAGAGTGGAGACTGCGCCTGCTGCTCAGCCTTACCACCTGAGAAGGTGCGAGGGAGGGTGTCAGCCACAGCGCCCACACAACACGACAGTCATGCGCGCACACAATGGCGACCGACAAGTGCCCCTGCGATGTCTGTGATACAGCCACGGTACTGTTCCGTTGCAGAAGTTGCTCCATGCCACCTTTGTTGCTGTCCTCGCACTGCACTGCATCGTTGTCGTACAACCCACCCTTGGCTAGACATCCTTGAATGAGGCCCAAGTAAGTCAAGCCGCTGCAACCTCAAGTGAGAGAGGGAAGAAGCTTCTGGTACGGCATGTCCGAGTCGAGAGCCTCGGGGTTGAAGCCGCCTTCCCCACCTCTGCCCTCGCGCATTATTGTGCAGGATACATCAACAGACGAAGAACCGCTACCGAGTCCTGAGCTTGACGATATGGATTGTAAGTTGTTCGCGCAAGAGGACAAGGGAAAATAGGATTTTTCCACTCTCTTTGGCAATCGGTTCGAGCATCCGTTGGCCCTTGGCACGATATCGAAGCCGAAGAGCAATTGTGATGGGACCCAGGAAACGCGCAAATGGCTGCTCAGACTGACTGCTGACCATTAAAACAGCGCCACAACCTTACACGTCTGCACGCGAACCCGTCAACCCCGGAGATGCCCAAACACAGCCACAGGGAACTCGGAGAGCCACCTTTGGCCACCGCCGCAAGCACAGTCCCAACCTCGAATGGCGCCAACCGTGGACCAAGGATAGCTGGCAGCAAGGCCGCGTCCTGCTCATAGATTACGTTGCCAAGGCACATTCGGATGGCAGAAGGAAAATCGTAGCTCAGGAATTCTGCGATATTGATAGTCTACGCCGCTTCTACCGTAGAGAGGATCTTGCCGGCCAGGCAGCTCTGCGCGTCATCCACGTTCAAAACGCCAGCTGGGCGACGCGTTTCCTTCTCCGCAAGTTCAACATCGACGCCAACGACGACCTTGTAGGCACAAATTTTGGGCGCTGGGCGCGTTATGAGAAACCACAGCAGCGTGGTGGTAAGCCTGTGCTCAATGGCCGGACTTTTCGCACCTCACGTGACCCATGGCGAGGCATATCACGTGCTGCCTTTGGTGCTGATTATCTGAAGCCATACGACAGGTATACACGCTTGCCTTTTCCTGGCAGCAACAAGTCGATTATGGAACTCAATCACTACGACGAAGAGGACCAGCCAAGATATGGCTTTGACGTTTATGTACAGCGGCTGAGTGTCTACGTGCAGCTGAGCGACGGCACGCCTGGACAGGCTGTCGACCCTGATATACCGAATCCATATGACGAGGAGGCATGGGAGGAGTACATGCGGCTGAAGAAAAGCTATGGCAACGTAGATGCCAACGAACACCCGGATAAGTACATTCCCAAACTCAGATCCCTAGACAACGGGAATACCATCATCCTGTTTGAGAACTCCATCACTGGCTCCGTCAAGGACACTCTTATCGGTGCAAGACAGGAGATTGAATCGAGATGGAGGCGTTTGTCTTTTTATCTGCCTACGGATAGTGAGGAGAATTTGACGGCCGAGTGTATGGATTTCATACTCCAGGATATCTTCAAGGCTTTGTCGTATAACTGGCAAAGGTTTATGGGGTTATGTGAAACGCATGTGGGCATTCTGGAAGACAAGAGTAAGGCTCATCTCCTGCAAGTAAGCTCCGGTACCTTGTATTCGTCTTTACTAACAAGCCTCTTTTTCAGTTTACGAGAACCCTGCGGACGAGTCGCGAGCCCCAGAGCTCTGGAAGAACAGCGCGCAGTGGCTCAAAGTCGAGCGTCTGATATACATCCATCTTGACATTGTCAAGGAAATGGTCGGTCATTTGCATGACCTCGCTGGCACCAACCCCAAGGAATTACTTGGCCAGGCCTGGCTAGGCTCCATGCCGGACGAGATTGAAAAGTTGACTGGGCGATGGGAAAGAGACATCATACAGCCAACGTCATCATTATCGGATCTAATGTACAAGAGTGTCGGGATTCGAGATGCTCGACACTCTCTCCAGCTAGGGCTCAGCATGTGGCGCCTGAGCTGGATCACATTCATGTAAGTCTTGCTACCCTCTCTCCATCCTTGGCCGAGTTCCCCATGGTAACCACCACCTTGCAGATTCCTCCCCCTAACCTTCACAGTCGGCTTTTTCGGCATGAACGTCTCGACCTTCGAATCCATGCCCGACATAAAATGGTGGTTCATCGTCTCCTTCCCCGTCCTCATCACCGTCCTCATCCTCTGGTACGGCGTTAAGCACAGCCTCGCCAGCCAGCGCCAAAACCCCATTCGCCGGGGTGTTTACGAAGCCCTCTACAACGAGCTCGCCACCGACCACTCCACCCTCTGGACTCGTCGCGGCCCGCGCGACGACGTCGTACCCGTGAGCTGGTGGGGCAACGTAAAATGGCGCCTCATCACCCGCTGGTTCGGCAAAGACAAAACAAAGCTGGGCAGGGACTACGATCCCGCCAGCGAGGAATTCGGGACTTGGTCGCGCACGAAACGCTGGCTTACGCGCCGCTGGCTGGACGAACTCTCCGTCATGCCACTCCCACAGCACCCACCCCTTGCCTCGCAACCAAAGACCCCGCCGTCTTCGGACACGCGGTCTTCCTACCCGCTTGGCAAGGACTTGGGAGCTATAGGTGAGCTCCTCAGTATAGCCACGCCGGTGGCGCTGGCGGAGCTGGACCCCACTGCTGCAAGTCGGCTACAGAGCAGAATCCCCGTTGAGCGACTGCGCAGCTTGAGCCCGCCGGCCGCTGTGGGAAGTAGGTCGAGGAGCAGGCAGAGTGCGGCGAGCAGTGACGGCGGCGGGGTTATGGTGGAGGAGAAGAGCGAGCAGGCGGTTAGGGCGGATGCCGAGGCTGGATGAAAGGGAGTCGAGGCCGTGACGCGAGAGTGGGATTAAAAGGGCAAGTAGAGCGCCGTCATGGCCAAGATATGGGTGACAAGAAAAAAGGAAAAAAAAGGGGAGATTCGTATGGTTGAGCGTGTGTATTCTTCGAGAACTGCAGTGTCGTCCACTGTAACCATGTACGTAATCATTTCTACACTACCTTTTTTTCTTTTTTTTTCTTTTTTTCTTCCTTCCAGCACCACCCCATATCCTCCCCCCTCTGATCTCCCCGCCCTATCCGCACATCTATCCCGTCCCGTCGCGCCGCACACCCTGCCATACATGGCCAACCAACCAGGCCCCATTGCAGACACAGCGGCTACTTGGCACCCGCGCACGCATGCGCAGGCAAGTGGCGTCGGGTAGCTTTCCGGTCCGCGAGCAGGCTATGCGCCGTGGCTGAGGATGACAAGGGTGGAGACGAGGGGGAGGAGGGCAAAGAAAGAGAGAGAGAGAGAAAAGGGGGGGGGGCATGTAAGAATGCAGGGTAATCCGAGACGCATGCGGTTTGCAGCGGGGAGGTTGATAAGCGAGAAGGAAGGTATAAATAGGCTCAAGACATTAATCGACCTCTTTTTCCAACACAAGACTTGACCTCGTCTGTTTCCGACCCCAGTGCATCTCTCGTAGTAGGAGCGATTGACGCGAGGCTTCCCGTGGGGGTATAAGCATGGCGAGCAAGCGAGGCAAAGGTAGCCGTTGCTTGCGCCAATTCACCTTTTCCCTTTGTAAAACCCGCTAGACTTTCATACAAGAGAATGAGAGAGTAGGAGAGAAAGAGACGAGTCCATGAGACAAAACAGGCAGAAAGAAGAAAAAACCAAGCAAGTAAAATACAGAGCCACAGATCTAGAGGCATGCACAATCCCAGATCGAGGAAATAAAAGAAACCCAGAAGAGCCCGCTCAAACGTTCCTCATGAAAAAAGAAGAAAAGACAGCTGACTTTGACGGCTCAACGGTTTACAGCGCCATGCCAGGAACCGACTTCCGACCAGGAATGGGAAGAGGACCGGTAGGGGCTGGGGCGTTGGGGTTAAAAGGACTAGGACCGGCATCTGGGCCACGTCGTGGGTTACCAGCCCCACCTGCCGAGCTGGATCGTTGACGACCACCGATTCCAGGTGGGGGTGCCATCTGGGGTCCGCCACCGTGAGGGCCGGGTGACATGGAGCGTTGTGGACCAGCAAAAGGTACGTTGCTGTTGGCGGGACCACGAGGGGGTCCTTGTTGAGGAGCGTTACCCTTGGGCTGCATTTGACGAGGGCCGGGGCTCATGGGACGAGGACTTTGCGAGTTCATAGCGGGCGAAAGAGGACGTGGCTGAGGTCCACCAGCTGGACGCATGGGCGGACGGACAGAAGGGCCACGCGTGTTACCCGGGGGTGGGCCTTGGCGGGGCTTGATGGGGTGCTTGGACAGACATGTACGGGGAACGACACCTTGCTGAGAGCGGTCCATACGGATGCAGAGGGCCTGAGAATGATTAGCGGGTTGATTCCAACAAACCAAAGATGAGTGCTTACCCATCCATCATCATATTCATGGAGCATGCGAACAAGTTGGCCAGCGCGAAGTTCAAGTTCGTCTTGCATCGAAGGCTTGAAGTCAAGTTGGACACGATGTACGTTGTTGGGACCAGAAGCGAGGACCGGGCTCTTAGGGGCGCCACCAACACCGGCCCCAGCAATAGGAGGAGGACCCGTGGGTGCGGGACCAGGAGACGCGGGGAAACTTTCGGTAGCAGGGGGACTGAGCGGAGCATTTGCGGAGTTGGGGCTGGCTGTCGGAGGGACAGGGAACTCGGCTGTAGGGGCTTGAGAGGTGGGAGGAGCAATTGGCCTGGCTGCCGTCACGGAAACAGCGACAGCATCAGCAAAACTGGCACTGGGTCTTGACGATTGCATGGCAGAGCTCAGTGGAGAGGCATCAGAGGGCGAGTCTGGAATGGAGGCTTGCTGAGCATCGACAGCAGCCTTGTCTCCAAAGGGGTTGGAGGGCGGGGAGCCAGATGTCGTGTCAGGATCTTTGAAAGGGTTAGTAGCGGGAGCGTTGGATGCTCCAGGGCGCTCCCAGGCACTCGTTGGGCGCTCAGCAGCTGCCGAAGGGGAGAGGCTGTTGGCTTTAGGGGCTCCAGCACCAGCACCAGCAGCGGCAGTGTTGAGTAAGTTTGCTGCACTCTTGCGCTGCTCGAAGCTGGGGTCGAATTGGGTAACGGGACGAAGGCTCAAACGGGGTGCCGTCTCGGCGCTATGGGCAGAACGAATGCTAACAACTGGGGCGGCAATGGCCGTAGCCTGAGGTGGTGGAGGAGGCGCGCTTCGCATCTCAGTCTTCCCATTCTCCGCGGCGGCGGCAGCAGCAGCCATCTGCTTCCTCCTACGGCGGTACACAAGGAGGATTCCGGTCAGGATGGCGCAGATGAAGAGAAGGATACCGAGGGCGAGACCAGCCATTGCGCCAATGGACATGCCAGTGTTGGAGCCGGGGGCAGCAGTGGAGGAAGCCGTGGCAGAAATGGCGGCAGTAGCAGAGATGAGGCCTGCAGCAGATGAAGCTGGGCTTGGTTGGGGAGACTTTGTTGCGAGCACCAGGGTGGATGCTGCCTTGGTCGAGCTTGATGGCCCGTTGGTTTGGCGGGATGGCTGGTCGGTCTGACGGGACGGCTGATTGGTCTGGCGTGCAGGCTGGCCATTGTCGTCCGAGTCCTGGGTAGAGGATGGCCTTCCTGTGGGCCTAGCCGTCTCCTCGGGCTCATCATCGTTCTGAGCAGCAGTGGTGCTCTCGCGAGCGCGGGTGGCAGGTGGAGGGAGGGCAACTGGCTTCTGGGTGGGCGCAGGGGCGTCGTCGCCTTGCTCGGTGGCAATTACGATCTCGGTAACAATCTCGACGGGTCCTTGACGTTGCCGGCGCACGAGATGCGCGTGGGCATGCTGGTAGGCCATGTCATGAATCATGGCGTACGGGCGATTAGGCGTTTATGAGATCAGGTCCAAATATCGCTTCACGGGAACCGGCTCTTGGATTGAATGTGCGGTGTGGTGCTTGCAAGCAGTGAAGGCAGATTAGGTGCGACGTGACGATGGGTAAAGACTGGTGTTGCGTATCTTTATGTGGACTAGGCACTATACAGAAAAGAGGGTAAGTTATACGCGTGTGTAAAGGAGCGAAATGCAGCAGGCAGCACTGGAGGAACGAAGGACAAGACGACAACCCGGCCGCAGGCGTACGTGATGTCGTCAAGAGAATTAAGAGGCGGCGTGAGGGTGAGGGAGCGAAGGGGCCGGCGAATAAGCGAAGAAAGTAGTAGCAGCGCGGCAAAGAGAGACACACACACACACACACACACACACACACACCATACACACACACGCACACAGGGCAAGAGCGACCATGCAGCCACGTTTGAAACGCCGGGGGGGCCTTGCCAGGCCGAGCCGGGTATGCTGACCCGTGCCACCTGTTCATCCTTCCTAGACAGACATTAGCCTGTGTCTAGCGCCAGGCACGCCGGCGCTCTGATTGGCCACCCCATTTAATTTCCAGCCCACCCTGACGCTCGTCACCCGCCCTGGTCGGCAAATGGGTCACCCTACACCCCTTATCAACCATCGACTACCAGCAAATAGCCACGCACAGCAACAAAGTTCGCTCTACGGTCTCGCGCTGACTCCATCCTTTCCCCTACTATGACGTGGCTGATGCATGCTGCGCCTTCTCCCTCTCCCAATCCCCGCCGGCGGCATGGCGTGCTTGCGGAGCAGCGCGGCAACGGGACCCCAGGACCTGCTAGCTCGTACAGTAATTACCGTGCGGCCTCACGGCACATATTGGCTGCTGCTTTCTTGGGCCGGTCCCCGGCACGTCGTAATTTCGCTCGTCATCAAAGCGGTATGCCAGCGCCGCAATGCCACCCCCGAGGCTAATGCCAGCCTGTTTGCGCGCGACAGTGTGAGTGGCTGCGCTCGCGTGTGAGCGCACGCGGGGTCTTAGAAGCAATCACATATAGCAAGTCCAGGGATGCCTAGTGGCCGTTGAAGCCACCACGAGCAGTACCCATGTTCACAACAAACAAACAAAACATACCTCAACACTGCCCAGTCCGTTCTTCCGAGCGCGAGCCTGAGAAGCGCGCGCTTCTGGCTGTGACTTGGTCTTCCGTGCAAGCTTCTGAAGCGGTATACGTACAGATGTCCACGCTACTTAAGCCAGACTCAGTGGCGCCTGCGAGCGAAGATGGAAAACAGCTATGTAATGCTCTGGGGCTGAGAACCTCCTGCGCCACACACCCCATAGCTACTGTAACTACAAAGACCGTCACTATATATGTTTTGTTTTGAAGATTAGTCATCAAAAACATATCCAGCCTTCCTAGCTCAGTGGTAGAGCGCGTCACTAGTAATGACGAGGTCGTCAGTTCAATTCTGGCGGAAGGCATTCTTTTTTGCCCCACGGGACTACTTCTCCCCATGAACCACCATCATGAACCTTTGGGGCAATGTGAGCACAGTTTTTTTGTCTGTAGCGTTGTTGAGACCCACACGCTCAATTCCCAGGATATCTGCGGATCTGCTTGCAACCATTTGAATGCATGGTCGGACCCAGACATATCTTCAGCACAACCCTCGACTATTTCATACCACGCGAGCCGTTCATGTAAAATGCACTAAGCCTCAACATGGCCGTTGCTTACAAGCTTATCGGACATTGTTTCAATGCGGGAGAAGGTCCGCAGGCCAGATCGATATTTTACTTCGCAAAAGGGAAACGCTCGTCAGACCAAAAAGATGTGTCATTTGCAATTCAGGTATAGGATACAAGGGTCCCTTGTTATAGGCATGAAGCTGTGTAGATAGCAGCATAACATGTACGGTTGAGCAGTAGCTACTCAAGCCAATGGAATCTCTGATGATGGTCGAGTCAAAGGCCCTGCCTGTATGGAGAACAGTGGCCCCATGGTTCAAGAAAGCGGGGCAGTCATCTCAAAATATCTTCTGTACGGGTCGCACAAGGTGGTTTGGCCGAGCGTGCGAGCGGTGTACGTATGCGAAGTGTTACTAGAGGCTGACTGATAGTTGGCGGGGAAAATCTTGGAGCTTGAGCACAGAATAAGCGGGACACGCTACTACTACCTACTAGCACTACTAGCGCCTCGTTGCCAATCCGCATCTTCTTCGCATCCCAACATCTCGAAATCTCGAATTCACATGGAAGCAGAAAAACCCGGTAATCGCACGCCGTAGCAACAGTCCCCGATCTTCCCTGGGATCGCGAAACTCGCCCCGTCAGGTCGCTGGGACGACTCGCACTGCTGCACCACGCTGGCGTCTACCAGAGGATCAGGATTCCGAGTTTAATTTCAGGAAAGGCGTCGCGTCTCGAACACATGGCCCGCACGACTCCTATTCAAAACAGGCCATACCGTTCGCACAAAGTGCCAGCCTGTACGAGATGTCGTTCGCGAAAAATCCGCTGTCATATCGACATCCCTGGAGAACCATGTCTGTCGTGTCGAGAAAGACGACTCAAGTGTCAGTATGTTGAGGGCTCCAGCACTAGCTCCCCTACCGAAGAAGGCTCAGATAAAAGGCCTTCGAAGCGACGCCGTCACAGTGAGCCGGAGGAAGGGCCATCTAGGCCTCGCTCAGCCCCAATCTTACATAAAAATGTTAATAATCCCTCCGCATCCATCATGCTTGCGCCACATTTTGCCGAGGACATCGATATCTTCAATCGCCATATTTCGCAACACCGAAAAGCCGGCGGTGAGACGGAGCACTCAAACTACCAGACGTTATTGCACGATGCTAAAGACCCGGTCGTGTACCTTACTGTGCCGAGGTTCCGAACCGGCCTACCACCCAACAGCGGCTGTGGAAGAGAGCAAGTGGAGATTGTAGAACAGATCATGGGACCTTTCAGGCGCGAGGTCGTCGAACTCTACTTCAGTGAGATCCACTATCATCTCCCCATCTTAGATGACGAGATGTGCGAAACGCTACGAACGGACCAATACGCCAAAGTGCCAAACAACCTCATGTGCGTCATCTATGCACTTGCATCGGCGCACTGGGCCAAATCAGATACGCTCAAAATGCACCCCAAACCAGATTCATATTATGTTTGGAACAAGGCCATCTCAGCGACGCTAGAAGACTTCCTCAGCCCCGGTATGTCAACCATACAGGCCGCGGTACTCGATCAAGTCGGCCGTCCTTCGGTTTCCATCATCGGCAACATCACTCTCTGTGGACGGACTGTATCCTTGGCACAAACTTTCGGTCTTCACAGAGATCCTTCAAAATGGTCAATCACAGAAAACGAAAAGTCACTTCGAATACGGCTGTGGTGGTGCGTTCTCATCACCGACCAATGGTCTAGCGTGGCCTATGGCGCGCCCCCTTATGTTTCGAAAGGCTACTACGACGTTCCGCGGCCAACCGTCACATCGCTCATCGGAAATAGGGCTAGTCCACAGCAGAAGCAAGCTACCACTTGTTTCATCTATTTATGTGGCCTGACCGAATTACTAGCGGAAATTCTACCTTTTGTCTATCAGATCAATCCAGACCGACTCCAGCTGTCGCGAGAAATTGACCGCTTTAAACTAGAATTGAACGACTTGGAAGCACAGCTTCCGGAATGGCTTCCTCTACCAAATCGCCCAGGAACAGCTATGCTTTGGCTCTCCTTTCTCTCCATCAGACTCGTTCTTGCCCGTGTAATCTTCCGCGCAGCAGTTCTCGATGGCGATGGCAGCATTGGCCGAAATCGCATGGACCAACTACGCATCGCATCTTCGGCTGTTCTCGACTTTGTACTCGCTATGGGCGAAGCTCAGTTTTTGGACTTTTGGTTGCCATACGCAACTCACCTCTTGGTACATGCCATCACGGTATCACTTCGCTGCACCGTCGAGACGCAGGATTCCGAAATACGAAATACGTCTGTCACGCGCCTTGAACGCGTCATTGCGCACATCCAGCATGCTCGGGACAACTTTGACTGGGACATTGCGAATTACTGCCTAGAACGGTGTGCCGATCCGGTATCAAAGATTGCTTCGCTGAATGCAAGAGAGGTACCACAACCGTCGGAAACAGAGCTTACAAGCGTTGTCGCAAACGAGAATGGTACCGAAATGCATACGATGCCCAACTTTGATGACGCTTCCTTTCTGCTGTCGGATATCTTAGGTCCTAACGCATTCGATTTCTCCTGGGATGCGTTGTGGGACACCCCGTCTGGCATGACAAACTTTTCCATCTGAGAATAGATGCACAGCGAAGTATAGTAGACTGGAAGAAGGAAAGAGCTGGTGACATTAGTGTGGGACAATGTATCGACTAACATTATGCTAACGAGTGGAGATGGTTTGATATGCTTCTTTCTATCTGTAGTTATTCGTAACGAAGGTTCTACGATCAAGGACGATGGGCATTTAGATATTTGCTGTGCAAATTAGATTCATTTCATGTTCCTCACATCGACCGTGCTTTCTCATCAGGACAAAAATTGCTCCTTCTACTCATTTCCGACTCCATGGACTGCTACATCTCCTCACGTACTCTGTGTGCTGTGTAAGCTGATGTTTTAGGATCGATGTCGTGATCTGCTAGTGGCTCTCCTTATTGGCCATCTCCCTCGCCTCAATGGGTGACCCACATCAAAGTCTGTAATCAGTCCTCCAGAATGGGACCACTTGATCTGAAGCTCACCTCCCCGTCTGTCACTAGGATCATTTTTTTATTCTAACCAAACAGAAAGGCCCAAGGGGTAGAGGACTGGAGTAAACCGCCAAACCATGTTCTGCACCCGTATTTCCAAATCAGCGGCAGCGCGCTCCCTTGTCAAGCCCGGTCATGTGGCTCCGTTCTCCATTCGGAATCTTGCAACAGTCTCCCCAGTGCAGACGGCTACCCGCAATCACAAGATTGTCGTGATTGGCAGTGGTTCAGCAGGTGTTGCTCTATCCCATCAACTGCTTCGCAAGGGAAACTTCTCTCAAGACGACATTGCCATTGTTGATCCGGCCGAGTGGCACCACTACCAACCCGGCTGGACGCTTGTTGGTGGTGGTCTGAAAAAGAAGGAAGAGCTCCGCCGCCCACTACGGGACTTGATGAATCCAAAATTCAAGTTCTACAATACGGCCGTAGAAAGTCTAAACCCAGAGCAAAACTACATTACTACCGGTGCTGGCGAGAACATCGGGTATGAGCAACTTGTCGTCGTACCTGGAATCACGTTGGACTACGGGGCCGTGCCTGGGTTGAAAGAAGCTCTGGAAGAGAGGGAATCAATGGTTTCTACCATCTACGACTATGCGTATTGCGACAAGGCGTATAGCAATATCCAAAAGTTCAAAAAGGGGGATGCCGTATTCACCCAACCAGCGGGCGTAGTCAAGTGTGCAGGCGCACCGCAAAAGATCATGTGGCTTGCATTGGACCACTGGAAGAGTGCTGGGCTGTACAACCCTACCTCTTCCCGTCCATCACCAATTACCATTGCCTTTGCAACCGGCTTGCCCAAGATGTTC
>JALPSE010000172.1:4363-24915 GCA_030558545.1 Bipolaris gigantea | reverse complement strand
AACACCCCCCCCCCCTTCCGTCAGATACAGCCAAACGCTCGAAAGACTCCGCGTGGAACGCGGCGTCCAAGGCCTCTTCCAACACAACCTCACTTCCATCTCCGGAAACAGCGCCACCTTCAGCGCGCCCAACCAAGGACCCATCCAGCGCCACTTCGACTTCCTGCACGTCGCGCCCAGAAACGCTCCCTGGCCCTTTGTCCAAAACAGCCCGCTCGCAAACGAGGCCGGCTACGTCGCCGTCTCCGACAGCACGACGCAGCACGCCAAATACGCCAACGTCTGGTCCATAGGCGACGCCTCCTCGCTCCCCACCAGCAAGACCGTTGCCGCCATCACCGCCCAGGCGCCCGTCCTCGTGGCCAACCTGCTCAGCCACATGCAAGGGAAGCGGCTGGAGGCCGAGTATGACGGGTATACGTCGTGTCCGCTTCTGACGGGGCAGAAGGAGGTGCTGCTTGCCGAGTTCAAGTACGGCGGCGTGCCGAAAGAGACGTTTGGGCGCATGCTTGGCCTGGACCAGGCCGTCCCCCGCAAGGCGTTTTACTGGCTGAAGAAGGAGTTTTTTCCCTGGGTGTATGCAAGCTATCATGTCAGGGGGGAGTGGGCGGGGCCAAAGGGGTTTGCCAAGTGAGTGCAAGGGGAGAGCACCACGGCCGCACAAGCACAGTACACATGTAGAGAAACAAGGCATCGCATCGAATCATATATACATGGCATTAGTAGGCACCTTTTTTCGCATCGAATCCGACTTTGATCTCATTGCATCCTCCCCCCCTCCACTACATATACACTCTTTCCCCCCCCCCCACTCTCTGCGCGCCAGCATCTGCGATTACAAGCGCGACAACCCGGCAATCTCCCTCGGGGCATGGTAAGTAGGCACCTTCATATCGAGCGCGCTACCGCTGTAGCCGAGATCCTCCGCCGTGAGTACAGCGCACTTTTCACCGATGAGCAGAGCAGTCGAGTACGTGTTGCAGCCGACGTTGTCGGGGCAGATGGAGAGATCGGCGACCTTGAGGCCCTTGACGCCGTGGACGTTGAGACGCTCGTCCAGGACGCCGTGCTTGACGATGGAGTTTCCGTTCTTGGGGGCCATGGAGCACGTGCCGAGGGAGTGCCAGGTGGTTTCGACGTGGCCTGTGGAAAGCAGCGTTAGTTGACAAATACTGGTTACTTGGGAATGTTGAGTTGAGAGTCATGGGTAGGGGGAACGTACGCTTGACCCAATCTTCAATGTGCTTAATGTCCTCGTTGCTATAGTGTAGGTCCTCGAAGACTTCGTGTTGGTTGGAGTTCAAGAAGGTGGACTCGGGAGTGCGGCCCTTCTCCACAGGAAGGGTCCAGGATCCGTGCTGGATATTAGCGCTGAGGTTGCCGGGGAGGGCGTATGCGTTGGTGGTTGCGAGGTCCATGTCACGTGCGCGGGCAGGGCTGTCGTAGGCGTAGATTGGGTGCATGGACTGGACTTCTCCCGCGTAGGCTTCCATGCGGCGAGCAGTCTCACGCGACTTAATGTATCCCCACACCATCGGGGCCATGTCGCGCTTGTCGCTCATAAAGCCGGCGTCGAACTCAGGTGCCTCGTATGGGTTTGGTGATACAATGTGCGTAGATCCACGAGAGAAGGGGTACTCCAGGAAGTGGAACATGGTGAAGAACTTGCCTGGTGGCATAACCATGTGATCACCGAACCAGCCGGCAATAACCGAGTAATGCATAACTGGCTTGTCGGGCTTGTTCTTGAAGTAAGAGTCCCAGCCAGAGCGGAACTCCTTGCATGGCCAGCTGTCCATCATATCGAGTTCTTCCTCAGTAGGTCGGATCTTCACACCAGCTTCAATGCCGTTGGTTGCGAGTGGGCCAGTGCCGTTAATGTTCCATTGCTGGAAGACTTGCTCTTGCACCTTGGGATCACCACGGACAAAATCGTCAAACGACTCGACGTGTGGCTTCGCCCGGTATGTGGCGAACGTCAGGCTGTGGAGAGATTAGGCATACTGCATCTAGTCGCCTGCATGTAGACTTACTAGTGATCCTGGAAGTTGAGACCAACACCAGGAAGGTCAACCAGGGGCTTCACGCCAGCCTTTCGGAGCTTCTCTGGGTCACCAATACCGGAGCGCTGGAGAATGAGTGGTGAGCTCATAGTACCACCCGAAACAATAATTTGCTTGCGAGCGCGGATAGTCCTGGACTTGACCTGTCCGGGAGAAACCAGCTTGGTAGGAACGACCTTGACGCCAACAGCACGGTCACCCTCGAGAATAACCTTGGATGGAATGTCAGCAGCATGAAACTGTCATCAAGGAGAAGCTACGTGCCTTTTCAACCTTGTTACTAGTCAGCAGGTGCAGATTCTGGTGAACGGCACGGGTGCTGTGGACATAACCGTGAGCAGAGTCAGAGCGACGTCCGGTGTCACGGTTGATCCACTTGAGCCAGTGCTCAGCACCGTGGCCGGTGACCAAATCTTGAAGATCATCGGTGGTCGGAATGCCTTGGGATTCGGTGGCACGTAGGAAGTCTTCCTTGATAGGATATGTATAGTTACCAAAAGAAACCTTGATTGGTCCCTCGAATCCGTGAATATCGCGGTTGTTGCAGGCCCGCTGGTACGTCTCATGCTTCTTCATGAGAGGAAGGAGTTCCTTGGTAGTCCAGCCCTTGGCCTGGAAGTCATCATAGTCGGAAGCAGAGGCACGAGTGTACATCTAGATTGTGTTACTACTACTTATTGACCTGGTAGAACCACAGCACGCTTACCATGAAATTAATGGAGGATCCACCTCCAAGGATGTGTGCACAGGGCACAACAGCACGGCGTCCATCGAGCCACTCCGAAGGCTTGGAATAGTAGAAGGAGGCAGTCTTGCTGTCCAACTTCATGTTCCTGGGGTAGATGCCCGGGCGGAAGACCCATGGGTTGTTGAGATTATTTTCACCGGCCTCAATCAAGAGGACCTGGAGGTTATGATCAAGATTGGCCAAACGGCCAGCAACGACACATCCGCATGATCCTCCACCACAAACGATAATATCAACCTTGTAGTTGTCAGTTTCTGCGATGACATCATGGCAAGCTGATGCCTTGGTCATCGTACCTCGTCCGGGATCGTCATTTTTCTGGCTCAAGGAAATGTCAGATTGGAATTGAGACGGTATTTACTTGCTACAAGTTGACCGCAGTGAGCAAGTCAACTGGGCATGATAGAGACCTCATAGAGGCAGGAACGACGTCCTTTTAAACTGCAAAACCCCGCATGTCCAGGATCTCCATGTTCAGAGAAGATCCACTCTCTAGGCGGTGTCACTATGCACGTTCAATAGCCGTCCATCCGGATAGCAGCACGGTGCATGCATTGTGACGAGGGATCATGTACCGTTGCCCCAGCTTCCCCACTCAAACAGGGGTGCAGTACAGACTCTAACTTCTGCTGGAGTGCATCATGGGTCCCTGTCCAAGGCATCGAAACAAAGGCGCGAGAACAAAGTTGCGGATCCGCAGAAGGATGGTGGTTGTACCGACGACATACAGGGGTGAATCTGAGGATGATGATTGGTCCAGAGAGCTAGGATGAAGCTGTTTCCCGGGACTGGGTTACTGGCCAGAAGTGGACAGGGGAGGGGAATCCTGCAGTGGTCGTATGTTGGTAGACTGGGTGCGGAGAAGTATCACATCTAGTAAGGAGAAATCCTCGGTTACGTGTGTAGGCCCACTGTCAGATGTAAGCTGTGCGGAGCCGGATGTGGGTGGTGAAGATGGCGCGTTCAGGCTTCCCATTCCAGCGTATCACGTCCCAGAAGAGGAGACAGCGTACACGTCCTTGACTAGCAGCGAGTGACACGTGCAACGAGGCAGTCGAGACGAGGCGCAGGCCAACAATGATCTACACGAACTCGAGGTTCTGGGGGTCGTGGGGAGTTGATTCGGAGGAAGTGGTATGGTGGCCGACTACATCCCACCATTTGAAGCTCTCTGGAACTTCCCCGTCCTACCCGGACGACGGCTCCTGGCTGCTATGCGCCTGCGGTAAGTTCTGTTGTGCGCACCTTGGTCTGCGGGGGCCATGCCGCGCTGACGTCCTTTTGGATGGACCTCTCTCTCTTGTGGAAGAATGCGGATGTGGGGTGCAGGACTTCCTGTGCCTCGTGCTGAGGGGAGTGTAGCTTGGCGTGAACAATCGTGCCAGAGAGTGCGGGGTTACTAGCCCCGCCCTGGCGTACGGGGAAGTGATAGACCAGCCACCGCAACCATGCCTCAAAAGCCGTTTTGTGCACTGCCGTCAGCATATCTCATCACAAGGTGGTATACATCGACCGTATACTGAGCAGCAAACTACGCGACATTGTCTTGTACGGCTGGGCGGGATCCGACTCCAGAGCATAGCTACTATACATTGACTCTCAAAAACGGGTACGGCCAGGGCGTTGGATGTGCTTCTCAAGTCTGCATAATATTGGCTGCAGGAATGCGGAGATCGGCAGGCTTCTCGACGCACCAAGGATTGCAGGTTGACTGTGAAGCTCGTATGAGGTTGATCGATCGAGAAGACACCTAGCAGTGCTACAAAGATCGCATTATACCCATCACTCATCCAAGCCCGGCATACAGCCTCGCGATGTTCTCTGCAGCTCCAGTAGTTCTGCGTGATCTTCTTTTGGGCACACCCAAGTGTCGGAGGTCTCCGCCTCAATTCCAGTATATAGCATTGCTGCAAGACTCTTATGTTGAGGTTCGAGGTTGAGACAGTTAAGCAAGGGAAAGCAACTTTCCGCTGAGTGGTCGATTCCCTGTACAGTGTAGTCGTAAGCACTGGCTTAGTCGTAGTCCCAAGGCCACCCGCTCGACGCGGGGGGGATGCAAACTGTCGATCCGAACGGTCCTATTCTAAGGGCCTGTTCGGTTGCGCGTTTTGCGTTTTGCGTTTTGCGTTTTTATTACTGGATTTGGGCTGCGCTTAACCGAACACGGGATCGTCTTCAAAGACCTAGCCTAAATCTAGTATCAAAAACGCAAAACGCAAAACGCGCAACCGAACAGGCCCTAAAGTTTAGCAGCCTTCAAAAGTTTTTGGTCTAGCCCAGTAAGTCGCATGGCACCGAGACTGTGTACAGAATAGAGTGATTTTAGTTGTGTCGAACCCTGTGTACCTACATAAGCCGGTATACAAAGTTCATTGGCCGCCATGCGCCCACATGAGGATCCGGTCAGCCCACAAGAAACTTTCCAATAACCTCCCGAACGCCCACGGGTCTAATCATACATGATTCCCGTATATCAAAACACCTCCCAACGCAATAGGGTTATCGATCTTTCAATGACATCTAAAGTCCACCAACGCCAGGGGTCCATTTTGAAAGGAGTGTCGGTAGAAGACAGGGCAAGTACAAATGTCCAGCGCAATACGAGAGGAACGAGGCAAATGGGATCCTAGATGACCTCGTGTCTTTCCCAGCCAGTTGGCTTTTGATGCGCAAGGTCCTTTGTTGGGTGTGGCTCTTCCGGATTCCGATACTCGCTAACGTAGGGGTTGGGATCCTCCTTCTGGTCGAGGTTACCAAAGGTGTGGTTGACTTCTCGATGCTTGCTTTCATCTGCGCGGACTGGGGTGATGTTAGCGTGCTGTGCAATACATATCGATCAAAGCACACATACTGTAGAGAAGCAGATCCCGCATTGTGCGGTGGCCCTCGGGCATCTGCCAGTAATCCACCGCAATCTCGGGCGCTTCCATCTTTTCCCATTTGGGAAGACGGCCTTCGTCAAGGTCCTTGATCTGACGTGTGTACGTGATGACTGCTTCCTCCTCAAGGTATCCAATGAAGCGGTGGACAGTGCGAGGACTCAAGAGGTAGGCGAAGAACAGGGCGTTACAAAATACACCTTGTGCTCCAAGCACCATGAGGCGCATAAAGGGCCCAGGGCGTTGCATCTTCAGGAACACAAGCAGGTGCATACGCTCGTTGTAACTTTCTTCGAGGAGTGACTCAATCCTAGAAAGGGTGCATTAGTGAATATGCGATGCCCATTGCACTCTAATACGTACCATCCATTGTCTCGCTTCATTCTCCGCATAGAATGCAGGTGCCGCAACATACCGGCTACCATGCCAGGAACGCCGGCAACGCTCTCCAAGAAGACATTGCGAATCAAGTACTTCTCTTCCGTCATGGCGAACTGGCTTCGTGCTGCTACTGGGTCTTTGGCATCTACATCGATGGGCTTTGGGTGCTTGTATCCCGTCACCCTATCGAGGCCCCAGCGTAGCGCCTTGACGGCGATCAGAGCAACTTTATCGGACATGGTCTTGGCCTTACGGTGAGCGACGACGACTTGGTTCATCTGCTCCTCTGTGTATACTGGGAGTTGTCAGCTGCTGATGAGTCAGACGAGCTCAATGTACGTACCTGGATGTGGCCATGCTGCCTGCGTCTTGCGAACTTTCTCTGTCGGACGCTTCTCAAAGAAGTGCTTGATCTTGGCTTCACCACTAGGCGAAGAAGAAAAGCTCCGTCTAGGGTTTGGAGTCTTGAAGTGCTGGGTGACGATAAAGGTGGGTCGAAGTCCGGCATTGTAGCTTTGGAAGGACTTGACAAGGTGAGCGGTGCCCCGTTTTGAGGCTGCTGGTCCGTAAAGTACTGCTCTAGCGGACATCATATATGGCAAAGGGTGTGTGTACCAAAAGAGATGAGTGGGGTGGCGGGGATATCGTGCAGGCGTAGTGGTGAATACTGCTGTGTGGTATGAGAGACGACTGAGGCACCCATCAGTCCTTTAATAGTCATTGACACAGAGGCAAACGAGACGCCGATGACCCTCCCAAAAAAGTTTTCGATTAGTACTCGTGCTTTCCGTAGACAGCCACCGATGACGCCTAGTCACCAAGGGTGAAACAGGAACGGCCATGGGACGCCGTATCGACATTACGGCATCTCCATTCCACGGCAGCGCCTGCGAGCAAATAGACATTGCCTAAGATGCCGAGAGCGAGTAAGCAGACCTGTCGGGAACAGAAGCATAGGTCGCGTGCAGAGACGAGTTCGAAGCGGCTGAGCAATTCAATACTCAGCTAGGAACGAGAAGAAACCGGAACCAAGCAGCCAAGCCTCCGACTTCCGATTCCAGACACTGGTCAGACACCCCTGCAAAACCGACCTCCGACGCTGCGGACGTCGTATAGTCAGTACTGTTGGCATTGCAGTGGAATAGCGAGTCGACGTCCGAGTTTTTCTAGGTGGTTTACAGCCCAAAGTGGCCGTGTAGGTCGCATCGAATGTTTGGCGATCCATCCCGGGAAATGTTCGTCGGGCCTTCGGGGGCTTGCTATGCACCAACAAAGACCCACCGACCCGGCAACAACGATGCCTGCATCTATATTCACTCATGGGCAGACGCCACCCGGTTGCGACTCCAGAGCCAGTCGAGGGCTGCACGCGCTTGCGCTTCTCAAACGATCCCTATCCGTACAGTCAATGTCAAAGGCTACCAAAGCAGCAAGAAGAATAACAAACAGGTGCATCCCAGTGGAACAAGTGGGAAGTCTGCAGGCGAGCACAACAAAGGCTGTCTAAAAAAGACACCAATACAAGTTCCAGAAGGGCTGGAAGAGCGAGTGCGTGCTTCTGCGCCGAGTACGCGAGATGGTGCGTGTTGCAGCTCATCCACGCGGTGGCGCAATGCCGGACCCTTCTGTTTAGGGTTAAAAATACGCGAACCCGTAGCCTTCGTCGTCAGATGCACATGTGTGCTGCTTACGAGGCGCAGAGAGATAGCCACGTCGTCTGCAACGAGCTCAGGTAGGGGCGCGTACGACATCAGAGGAAGCAGGCACGCAGGTAGTACGCACAGCTGCCCCTCCTGAAAGATTATCTGCAAAAACAAAAACAAAAACGGATTCCCGTCCGTCCAGCATATCCACCCTCGGTCAAGTTGGTAGTTGGCCCCAGTCACCAAGTCAGCTTCATCGCCAAGGAGGAACACAGCCTCCTGCACTGCTATTTTATCATGTTCTTGCATCGTAGGAAGTGTCTATACATCCTGCTCAAAAGAGAGGGAACAAAACATTTAGCGCTGCGCAGAGGCGACAACGTACCACGAGACAGCTACATTCTTTGATTAGCTAATACTATGGCAGCCATTAGATCTCAGCTCAAGTCTACCAGCTCGAGGCCGAGCCGCCTCTTGGTCTTTTGAGCCCGATCTTGTATCGTGCGACGCTAATTTTACTAGAATCCTTCTCTTTCATTCATCGCTCTTTATCTAGAGCTCATCCCAACTTTGCGGTAGATTGAGAAAGTTCAAAGTGTTGCCAAAATGCTGACCCATTAGAGACTCTTGTCCCCACGTGCTCCAGTCATTGATAAAAGCACTGTCATGGTGCTCATGCAGATCCCCTGCGTGTCCCACTGGGAGTCGTGGTGGGTAGTTACACAAAGAGCCATCCGGGAGATCTTGGACCGCTCCACAGTAGCTGTTTCCCGTGCCGTTCCCAACACTCGCCATTGGCGGTGTTGGCTCGACAACTATATTCTCGAGGCGGCTGCGTTCCAAGTCGTCTTCGTTGCTAGGCCGGGAAGCGGAAAGCGTTCCATACTGCTCAATAGCCCTTCCGAGCTTGATGACATCTTTCTGGTGCTGACAGTAGGAGCCCTCTAGGATAATACGCTGGTAGAGTCTCTGTGTTTGCCGAATCACCCGCAGCTAGAAATTGCCAGATTCAAATCAGCCTTGGCACCCACAAAGCCGCAGGAGTTCGCCCGTCTTGAGTCTCCAAGACTTACCCAGGTTTCCCCCAAGGGCCATATCTGAGCAAAGTCGTCGAGATAGCGTAGATCTTGGTCCACGAGCTTCTTAGCGTCTACTCGTGCACTTGACCGTGGGTCAGCCCATGGAAACGCGGCAAGGAAAACATGCATGCTTGCTGCCGAGAACACACTATACCCCACGATGGGGGTGTGTAGTGATATGCCTGCAGCCTTCAGATCCTCTATCAGGTTGGTTATTTGAGTGGCTGCATCGAACAGTATGGCCGTGTATTCGCTCCACCAACCCGCAGGAGCCACTCGCGTTAACAGCGGCGGTTCGACCGGGCCCTGAACTTCTGAAAGATGCGAAGGGATGAATGGTAGGTATTCCCGATAGAGAATCAGCACACTGGATCACGAGCATTGGTTAGCGGGAAAGCTTGGTCATACGACGGGTGAGGGGTGGGGTCTTGGCATGCCTGAGATAGTGGATCAGATTCAGATACACGAACCGCTCTGCTTCTCTTCTGTGCACATATAGAGATACGGGCGTTTTCGGATATTGCAGTCGGTTATGCAACAGCCTTCGTCACTCGATGACCCCAGTCTTGATTCTATGCCATGGTGACTCTGCCTGCCATGGACACGCTCCAAGTGCAGACGCTTGGCGGCGCCCTCCGCCGGTTACCCACTCGCACGCATGAGCAAAAATATCCATGCTTCGTATTATCACCGTGTAGTAATCTGCTACTGTGAATGTCCTATCAGCGCGGCCGAGGTTCCGCTCCATGAGCTGTGAGTACACAAGGGGCTCCGACGTTAGTGTTCCCAGATCAAAGTCATCTTCAGTCGCAGGTAGATAGATAGTAGTCATTTCCTTCGTATGTAGCGTTGCTGGACGGTCCTTGCCGCAGCTCATTGTACGATCCATGATGAAACAAGCCCAGATGGAGCGTCGCTGGATCTCGCGTTGCGAGACCGTCTCTCTGCTCTGATCGCTCTGTGGCGCATTTTCTTCAGACAGCAGGGATGTTTCTGATCTTTCTTGCAAGCCTTGAAGCATACGAGTTGCCATACCTGAAATCCACCAAATCGAGGATCAGTGAGCGAATGGTTAGAGAGGTGTCTTGTCAAGCGGAGATACTGACCAGTGTACATCCATGTCGCAAAGCCATTGCCCTCACCCCATTCGTACTGCGCGATGAGAAGCAGACAATGAATCCCGTCCATGTCTGGTTCACAGAGAATCTGCGGCCATACATTCTGCTGAACGAACGCGGCGTACTGTTGACTTGCTGCACGTGGACTCTGGCCCTGTAGTGGCGATGGTTCGATCAGCCGAACGCACAGAGCAAAGATGGCAGCAAGCTTGATGACCAGGATACGTTTCGATGATGTCCGCAGCTGCTGGGTGAAATCGGCCAAGTGTACAAAACTCAACTCGGGGAACTTTCTCGTCAAGGTATCAGCAATCTCGGTGATGATATGGTCAGCAACATGACGAAATAGTGGTTCGTCCTTGTACGAAGAGGCGGGACAGTCTCTCCGTTGAATACGGCTTGCTTTCACGACCTCAGACGCACTACTCTCGGCGGTGTTGGGGCTTGTGCGGCTCGCATAAGCCCTGAGGATCTGCCGGCGAGGGCTTCTCGACTTGGGCGGGAGCTGCTCAAGGACACACTGATCGCGGGTGCGCCCTGCTCTGACACAAAGCCTACACGGGTCATCGCCATCATGCTGCGAGCACTTGACTTTGGATTTACTGTTCGTAGGCTGTGGTCAATGCTCCCAGTCGTTGCTCAGGAAGGAAAATAGCTACCGGCACCATCGACATGAAAACGTGGATCGCATCGTTGACGTGAGCTGTAGCTTTCACACTCGGTTTAAAAAAGCAGTAGAATGGATCAAGTCACTTGCTCGCCAGTCCTAATGATTCCCAGCACGAGACGGTAGAATGATCGCATAGAGTTCGCTAGGAGTGAGAGGAGAGGAGCGGACGTTGGTCGCATGTAGTGTGTCCATGTCATATGACATGCGGCTATCGCCGACGCGCTAACTCTTCAACATGGGTCCAGACTATGTTACGTACTAGTATTGATATTCTGGAAGGGCCACCGAAGGTGCGGGGGGGAAAGTTTAAAAGAGCACACGATAGCAATTACAATCGAAGCGACAATGGTAGTTTTCGTTGATAAGTTATGAGAATCTTTATGACGGTAGCCGCGATACTGGTTCCACAGTTCATTGAGTTCACTGCCTTGAGCCATAAGTCTGAAAAGATGGACCAGCAAACTTCATCATGGCTAGGTACTAGCTTCTGTCACATTTCCGCCAGCGTATTGTCCAAGACTAGAATCTCTGGATATCGCGCCAAAAATTCCTCCACGGATCTGTAGAATCGGTCAAGTTCGGACTGAGGTGTGCACAGCATGATGGCTATGGATCCTCGTCGCGAGGTCCAAAATCCGCATTCCATCATCTCCAACCAAAACAGTTCCTTCATTGCCTCATTCTCCCTGAGATCAGCAATCGACCTAACGTCAGTGCACCCTTTTGGCAGGAAATGCACCGCGAGAAGCGAACCACGTCCTGTCCAAATACACTGCGTGCCTTTGCAGAGCTCTTGAAGGCGTCTCAGCAGAGTTTCGCCGTTGCGATTGAAAGCAACTGCCCTTTCCGGAGTGTAAACACAGGACAGACCTGTAAACCCAGCTCGCATTGCCAATGTGTTGTTATTGAACGTACCGGAATGGGGTAGCGCTGTTGGGCCACGGGGGTCAAACGCACTCATCATCTCTCTTCTACCGCCGAGAGCCCCAAAGGCCAGGCCGCCTCCAAGATACTTCCCGAGAGTCGTTATATCTGGCGTGAGTGACAAGATGCTTTGCAGGCCCCCTGGCGCGAGTCGCGAAGTCAATACTTCGTCCAGAATAAAGACAGCGCCGACCTAGAATTTCGAGCCTACGTTAATCACGGCCCTGAGCCTCCGGGCGATACAAGGAGTACTTGCCTTGCGAGCCGAGGCCTCGACGGCGTGCAAGAAGGCTTGGTCGCCGAGAATAGTACCAGCTGCGCCTTGCATACCTTCAATGATTACCGCAGCAACATCATCGCTACCTTCGATAACACCAGTCGCAGCTTCGATGTTGTTGTACTCAGCAACCAGGAAATCCGTGTCGTGGACCGTATTCCTCGCTGGTTTGTCTCGGAAACACAAAACCCCACCATGATAGCCACCCGTAAAGGCGACGAATGTTCGTCTGTTCGTGAATGCGCGGGCCAGCATCAAGGCGTGGATGTTTGCCTCGGTCCCAGAGCTGCAGAAGCGGACATTCTGCAGGTTGAATCTAGCGCACAAGAGGCGGGCATACTCGACTTCGTGCCGTGTATGTGCACCCAAATTCAATCCAGTGTCTACAAGTGTCGCTCGGATGGCATCGTGGATGACGGGTTCCGAATGTCCATAAAGACCAGCCGAGAATTCACCGACTAGGTCTGTGTACCTAAACGACCAATTAACCCCCCAGCGCCATGTGCCACGGGTACAAGTCTCTCACGTGTGACCATCTTCGTCGCTGAGCACCGAGTCCTGTCCAGACGCCATGCTCAGGGGGAACGGCGCCGAGTACAAGACGGTCCTCGAGTTGCCTCCAGGAAGGTACTCCAGGGCCTTTTGGTGCAACGACGAGGATACGGGGTTAGCGGCCACGTATCGCTTGCGGGCCTCCAGAAGAGCCCTTTGGACCTTTCCCATCCGGTCACGTCTCAGCGGTGCCATTGAATGCACAGGCCCCATCCCAGCCGTAGATAGGGAAGCTCCGGTCCGGCGCTCTTCGCGACGAGTTTCCGTCCACAGGGTCGGCCAATAGTACGGAGAAGACTGGACCAAGGTAGTGGCACACTGGAGAGAATGGCACGGTTGGCTATCTCACCACGTACTATCCCTAGCCCCGGAATGTCGGCATCAACGGTGGAGTCGAGCATTCCGAATCTCCCGGAGCCTAGTAACGCGACAACGGATGGGCACGGTCAGAAATACTTGGGTCTAGGTCGACTGCTTTGTGAAAGTCTGCAACGCCCAGCCGCCGAATGAAAACGCTCTTGGATGTGTGGCAGAGACAAAGGGATCAGGGTACATTTGCTACTTGTTGAATTTCAAGGGCCATGATGACGATCAGAAAATGGTCCACTGCCTGGCGCGCTACCTAAACCGTGGACACTTCTTGTAGACTGCTGGTGTGGAGATGATCCTTATGCAATACAGCACGAATGTCGCATTGAATCTACTTTGCTGCTTATATGGCCATCGCGGGCTGCCCTTGTATATACACTAGCTCCACCTCCTTTTCGACTTGGCAGTATGCTTCCTCCAGGACCCTGACCGTTTTTTCGAGCTCATCAATACGTATGTTGTACGGCGGGGCAAGCAGAATGTGACCACTCTCCATTCCCTCCGAGTTCATCGGGCCTGGATAGACTGCAACCCCCTTCTCGAAAGCAAGACGCTGTACTCTCGATGCAAACCTCAGGCCCGGCCGTAGTCGCGTCTTGCTACGCCTTTCGGCGACAAATTCCAGAGCGTAGAACAAGCCTCGTCCTCGTACGTCCCCTACAAACCTGCGACCCTGGAAGGCGTCATGTAACAGGCTGCCTAACAACAGGCCCATCTCGGCGCATCGCGGAACGAGTCGATCCCGCTGGATGATCCGCTGTACGGCGAGAGCTGTTGCGCAAGACACGGGATGTGCTTGATAGGTATGACCATGGTTGAAGGACGCAGTGCCCCGCCGCAGCACATGCACCACCTTTTTGCTGATCAACACACCAGCAATGGGTGCGAAGCCGCCGCCGAGCCCCTTGCCGATGGTCACGATATCGGGCTGGATGGTTTCCTATTCAAAGGCGAAATACGTGCCCGTCCGACCCATTCCGCACATGACTTCGTCGAGCACGACGAGTATACCGTAAGAATCGCACAGTTTTTGGAGTGCGGCAAAATAGCCCTTTGGCGGAGCGACGCAGCCAGAAGTAGCACCCACGACAGTCTCGGCGAAGAATGCAATCACCTTGTGAGGTCCGATTCGCTGAAGTTCGGCGTAGAGTTCTTCTACAAGATAGGCAACGTAGGCTTCTTCCGAGCCATCCCCGAGTGGAGAGCGATATGGATAGGCTGGCGAGACATACGACACATTCGGCAATGTGATGGCGCCGTCATAAGGAACCTTGCGCGAAATGTTCGTGGACAGCGACATGGAAGCGATGGTATTTCCATGATAGCCCAATCGCCTACTCACGAAGTGAGTTCGCTGTGTCTGTCCTTGCTCCCAGAAGTACTGCCGCGCGAGCTTCATGGCTGCCTCGTTGGCCTCGCTGCCGCTGCCGACAAAATACGCCTTTTCTAACCCATGGTTCTTGGATCCGGATAGGATACACTCTGCCAGTTCCTCGGCCGAACTAGTTGTGTAGGAGCCGGTGTGAACATAGGATACCTTGTTCATCTGTGCCACCGTAGCCGCCGTCACCTCCCGATTTCCATGCCCCAAAACTGCTACAGCTGCACCGCCACAAGCATCGAGAATCTCGCGCCCATCTGACAGGGTCAGATAGCATCCAGAGGCATACTTGACCTGATGTGGGCTTTCGGTCAAGGATCGGTGGAGCAGTGCTGGATTCTTCTCAGGCCTGGAGAGAGTCGCCAGAATCGCGCTTGGCGCTGATGGTTTAGGAGTAGTACTCGTTGTCGACTGATCGGATGCTGCAACGAGACCGGGCGCCATGAAGGGAAACTGATATTTGCACCCCCGCAAAGAAGATGGAATCCAAGTATGCTATTGGTAAGATCCGAGTCTGCGGACTAGTTGGTGTCCTTGCGTGGGCGAAGTAGTCGACTAGTAGTACAACATCCGTGGACAAAAAGTGATCAACTGCCTTTTGACCTCTGGCCAGGCTCAAACCCAACTCTTATCCGCATGCCCGGAACTACAATCTGCCAAACCCCTTCTCTCCCTCTTGACAAGTATCGGCCCGCCCAGGCGCGGCCCTTTTTCAAGCTCCTCTGTCTTCACCATCCATGCTTCCTCTATAAGAGCTTGGCGGGCAGGTGAGCGTTCCCCGCGACATACGGTAACTACCTGGTATCCGCTTCTGTAGCCATTAGCGAAACCCGGAATGAGGACAAGATTCCTAGGCGCTCGTGAGGGCGACGGCATCTTGGTGGGCAATTTGGCACGTCTTCCGTACAGGTCTGGTGAGCCACTACTAGTAGTAGCTAGCGTGGGAGCCTTGAGGAGCTGGAGTGGGTCTTCTCGGCATGCGAGATATTTAGGGTTGGGATGCCTAAGCCGACGACCATCCCGACGCCATCTTCTTCCCAAGACGTGCGCCGGTGAGTTATGCTTGGTTGAATGAATACACAAGTGCAACACCGTATCACCCTCACGAAACTTTGTTGCAAGGCAGAGGTTGAAAAGTGTTGCGATCATGTTGAAGACTTGGTGGGGCAAGAGGGAGTGCCACGGGTGAGGAACGAGGGATTAGTCGACGAGGCCAACGGTCTGAAAGTGCGGAATCAGAATATACTCGCGGTGCCACCCCCCAATACCTGCTTTGTATCCATTCCCTCCCTGGGTTGGAGCAAAGCATCTCCCAGACGTTCTGGCATGGGAACTGTTTCCCACACCATCACTGAGAGATTTTATTCGTACTTAGCAAGTCATCACGTGATGGTAATTTTTGTACTAGTTAGGTAGTTACTTGTATTCACAAATTGTCCAAGGATGCAAAGTCCAAGTGCCTTGTATTTGTGTCCGTTACGGCTCGTATGTTCTGCCACGCATGGGATATGCACGTTACTAATCAAACGGCAGACTTCCAACTTATACACATGAAGTAAAGTTTGCTTCAGCCCGATATCCACCACCACCCTACCAAACACTACTTTGCTTCCTTCTTTCCGATGCTACGCCCATCGAAACTCTACAGTAGCAATCTAGTCTGCATATACAATGTCCACCATGCTTGACAACAACGAAATACAACGCTTTCAAAAACGCACCAATGGCTTGACATAAGGGGGGGTATCGCCGCATTCCGAACATGCCGTACGGCTGCTGTTGGAAGAAGGAAGAGGGGGGGGGGCGCAAAGCAAACAGTGCTAAAAATATACAAAAACTCCGGGGTATAGGATGCTTTCTCCCAACCGCCAAAAACGCCCATATGGAGGAGAAATCACTCGAATGATGATTTCCAGAGTTGAGATCGATAGTCGATGCCAAACCTTGGGAATAAAAAAAGGGGAGAGCCGCTCCTGAGCACCGTAACAGGAAAGGGCGCAAAAAAAAAACGATAAACAGGTAACTAGTTAACTAAAATTGGTACTAGTGAATAGGGGAGGTGCGAATCAAGCCAGGATCCGGAGGTGAAATGAAGTGTTGGGGAACAAGAGGCTGTCAATGCGACATTGATCGACGTGATGATGCCATTCGGTTGCTTGGAAGAAGACCGGATAAGGGGGGGTCGTTCACTTCAAAAGTCGGAGCTCCGGGCAGGAAATGTCCGCTTTCCGAGCGCCTACCTCCAGATAGGTTTGTTTTGTCCTTGGCTTGACTGGCGCCCGCTAATACGACTATTGGTGCGTGCTTCGCCGGCTCTGCTAGCCCTTCCTCCACTCACATTGCCGAGCCTGCTGATCGTGCGGCCAGAAGTGGAAGCAGGACTGGTTTCTGTGGGCTTCGGGGCCGACGAAGGCCGTTGCCTTGAGCCAAACATACCGCTGCGGTAATTGGTTGACGAACTGGGAGGCCGGGACGCGCGACGGGCTACAGGACTCTCGTCACCACCAGGACTCATACCATCTTGTCTTGCAGTGGTTGGGCGACGGCTTGACCCTGGCGTGGTAGCCGTAGCCTGGGGGGAAGATGACGGTGTTGACTGAGGAGCTGGTCTGCCATCTCTAGGCGTAGACGGCGTCTCCATGGCGCTCGCCAAAAGTTGTCCCGGGCGCTGCAAGGCAGGGCTGGTCGAGGTAGACCTGGCAGACATGGCAGGCGACAGATTCGAAGAACGGCCCAACGGGCTCCTTACAGGAATGGAGGTACGGCTTGAAGAGCTTCGCGCAGCTCCACTCGGCGTGTCCTTGTCCTTTCGAAACGGCGATGGTGTGCTCAGAGACAACGGCTTGAAGTTGTGCCCGATGATTGTGTCACGCAGATGGGTATCCGCGTTCCAGCGAGGCTTGGGTCCCGGTTTGTCGGTGGGAGTCTTCACGCGTGCTTGGCTAGCCAATGTGCCAGCTGTGGCGCGAGAAGAGGTAAAGTCCAGACGAGTCGAGGGCAGGGACTTGCGAGGAGGAACAGCAGCAGTGTTTTGCGGCATGCTCGAGTATCGTCGGCTCGCCGGTATCGCTGATTTGCATGATGCGGCGCTGGGCTGACGGGGCTTCTTGCCGGACGGGAGAACCGCGGAGCTCGTGGCACTACTCTTGCGGCTCATGCCGACGCTTGAAGCGGGAGAGCTGCCTGGAGTGCCCATGTTGGAATGGGCAAACGAGTTTTCGGTGCGAGCAGAGAGGACGGTAGAAACAGAGTCACGAAGCTTGCGCCTGGCAGTAAAGTCTTCCAGGATGGCGTCCATGTTTCCCGTGACTGTCTCGAGATCGTCTACCTTGGACCGTACATCCTGCTGAATGCGCAGAATCTCCCCATTGACGGTAGACCTGTGCTTCATCTCAATGTCGATGAGCTCCAGGACGCGCCTCATAGAGGGCGGGTAGTGGTCTCGCTTGTCCTTGTACGTGGCAATGCGCGAGGCCAGCTTCTCGTCGTCAGTGTCGTCGATGGCTTGCTGCAGTCTCTGTATGCTCTTCATGCATGAGTCGTACATGGCAACGGCCTTGCTTCCCGCCTGACGGAAGCTGTGCACCCACTTGTCTTCGCCCAGTTCCTCTCGCAGTGCGTCTGCTTCGGCCTCCAACTTCTTCTCCTGAGCCTCGAGCTGCTCCCTCCTGCGGTCCAGCTCGTCACAAGCAGAGGGGAAGATGGCCTTTGCTCGTATCTGAAAGGTAGTGAGTCGCATGGGAAGGAAGTCGAGCGAGGCACGCAGCGGCTGCAGCTTGGCGAAGAGAGCCAGTAGCCGAGAGTTTTCCTGTTCGATTTGAGGCAGCGGCGAAACGGGAGACAGGATGGACAGCGTGGGCATGGTAAACCGCTTGCTGTTGAGAATGGCTTGCTTTCGCGGAATCTCCTCGACAATGTTCTCGAGTTCCTTGATATCAAACTTTTCGGGAGCCTCGGCAACCGAGTCTGAGATGACGCGATGTCTGCGCTCCTCCATCTCGAATACCAAGCGGCTGAGGTTTTCCACCTCGGCGCCAATCTCGCCCAGCACATTGTTCCACAGCTCTTCCCACTCCATGGCAATCTCGACCTGGTTCTTGATCCCCTTGAGGGTTTGCTTGATATCACCCCAGCTCATGACAATGTCTTCCATCTGACTGACAAGCGTGACCTGGTCCCGCGTCGGCAGCAGGGCAATGTCGGCCCGCGACTGGAGATCTTCAATGGCGCCAATGTAGACATTGACAAGCCCCTCGAACTTGCGGATGGCCGTGTCCACCTCGGCCAGCCCCTCTCGGCCCGCCGCGGCGGCCCACTCGACGTCGTCGTCGGCGTCGAGGCCGCTGAGGACCTCCTTGATCTTGGAGACCCACAAGCGAATGTCGTTGGCTGCCTTGTGGAGGGCGCGGGCGGCCTGGGTTGGCGAGGCCAGGGCGGTGATCTCGGAGGCGATGGTGGTGGGTGGCAGCTTCATCGACGTCAGCTGCTGGATCTGGTTGGTGAAGCTCGCCTTGGAGAGGGTGTAGATGGAGCCGGCGCGCGGGTAGTGGCGGCGCTGGAAGTACGACTCAATGTCGATGCCATTGTTGTCGTCGAGGACGGAAGCCTCGTCGGGGTCGGCCAGTGGCAGTGGCGGCAGCGGCAGCGACAGCGGCAGCGACAGCGAGTCCTGCTGCGGCGGCGAGTGCTTGGGCGGCGGGGCTGGGGGGAGTGTGCGCTGTGCGTGGATGGGCAGGGGCGGCAGGAGGGCGGCAGCGGCAGAGGGTGGTGGTTGCGGGTGTATTGTTGATGTGGTGGGGTGGGTTGTTGATGTGGTGGTTGCCGTTGCCGTTGCCGGCGTGGTTGCTGGGGGCGTCGTGGTCGCGCTTGTGATGGGCGATGTCATGGCCGTCGCGACCAGCGTCTGGCCAAGTGCTTTTTTCTCGGGCTTGGTGGCGTCGGGCAAGCGATACTTTTGCATGTCGACCTCGCCATCGGCGTCCGACTCGCAGGGCAGAAGCTTGTCGCTGGTGCTAACGACACTACTGCCGTCGCTCTCAAAGTCGGGCTCCATGGTGAGGGCTGGCACGCTCCCGCCCGTCGACTGGGGGATGAGGGGCGTGAGGATGGGCGTGGTGGACTGGCCAGGCCGTGCCGTCCACGCAGTGCCCCGGCGCTCGATATCGAGGTTGCGGGCTTTGCGGAACTCGTCGAGGCGCCGCAGGCGATCGTGCTCGATGCGGCCGACGTCGACGCTGGGCTTGGTGGCGGAGTGGTTGTCGGCGGGCTGGTTGAGAAACTTCATGCGGGCCAGTAGGGCGGGAGAGACATTTCGCGCGAGTTTGGTGGTGCTTTCGAGGTGTGGAGGCG
This sequence comes from Bipolaris gigantea, assembly GCA_030558545.1. Classification (NCBI taxonomy): domain Eukaryota; kingdom Fungi; phylum Ascomycota; class Dothideomycetes; order Pleosporales; family Pleosporaceae; genus Bipolaris; species Bipolaris gigantea. Next base: position 5,482 of record JALPSE010000172.1, on the reverse strand, counting down.
TGGGACGAAAAGGTTTGGGCGATGACGCCGCTGGCGAGGGGGCTGTCGATGGATTGGGCCGTGTCTTCGCTGGCAGGTCAACGGCCGTCGCGGGGCTGCTGTTGTCGTTCACTCGAGGCGGCGTATCCGGGTGGCTCATCGAGCATTTCTCTGCTTGGACCTCGAGAAGATCTCCAGGTCGCGTTCAGTCGAGGGCGAGGGCTGCGCACGCCAGAGGTGGGCTGCATGCACGGATGCGCTTCACCGGGAGATGAATCGTCTCTTCGACGGCTTGGGCTTTGGGGACGTGGCCGGCTCCGACGTCGCGTCGGCCGCCTTGACGCGTTTCTTTTAGTGGTAGGAATGGATGGACGGCTGTGTATCCAAGGTAGGTATGTATGTACACAGTACGCATGTACCTAGGCACTAGGCGGTCTGCAGCAGAGGGCGAGAATGCAATGGGCTTCCGTGTCTGGCCTCTCTCTGTGCTGTTCCCGCCGCGATAAGTCGCCGTATGCAAATGAGCCACGCGTAGACGACACGTTCCCCCAGCAATCGGCAGCGTTCACAGCGTCCCGCCTTTGAGACACCGAGTGCCACTATTGCCATGCTCAATTTCCGCCAGCAGGCCCCCTGCGCAGAATGCTGTCAATGCGCCCAGCCCCTCCACCCTGCAACGCTAGAGAGGCGCCCGGTCGGCCATGGAGCGTGTGCAGTAGCTATATACGAGCACATGACTTCACTATGCGCCTTGTGCACACATATCCCATCTGTATACTATATACACAGGTACCCACATAGTACATACACCGTGTACACAAATCCGCCCCTCCCACCACGTGAAGCATCACACATTGCCCATCTAGCCCCTAGACAAGTCTGGACCATTTGGGCCGGTTCAGGTGACTACTACGATGCTATTCCCCCCGCCCTACTACCAGGACGACAACGACAAGAATCACTATTACCAATGATGCATCTCCGTATAACCCTACCTAGACATTACATAGCACCTACCTACTCACACACTCTCTCGCACACCCTGCCACCACCTTTCCTTCTCAACCACACTCCATTTCATACAACATCTGTGCCTGCAAGCCGCTGATCCAAAAAGGGGGTATCTATCTCAAGTCACCA
>JALPSE010000171.1:15645-44086 GCA_030558545.1 Bipolaris gigantea | reverse complement strand
GCCCCCCCCCGAGGGCGTGTGGTGGTTTATTTTGGGATCTCCCCGAATGGGGGTGTCAGACTGGGGCCTTGCGCTTAGCCCAAAGAAGGAGTATTTGGGATCATTTTGAGATGCGAGAGGGGGTTATTTTGGGTGCTTTTTCCCCTGGCTTGGAGGGTGGGAAGGATGGAAGTGAGTGGGGACGACACGTGAGGAATACGGATATGCGGATTGTGAGAGGACAGCGGTAGGAGATGGTAGCATGGATGGGAATGCCCAGGCGAGAGTTTTTTTTTGCTTGGATTATGTCTCGATACCCGAGGAATCGAACGATGCTGGATGGAAGATGATCAGTATCACCGTTTGATCTTGCTCCGTGATGCCATTTCGACTCGTTCGCACTACGTTTTTGGTAAATTTGGGAATAGGTTAGGCAAGTTCATGGAAACCTATCATGGTGTCACAGAGTGTTACCATTGTTACATAGCTTAATAGTGGCGTCCCTGGCCAAACCCATGTTCGTATTGGGCCCGAGACGCCGCATTTCCGCGATTCCGCCTCCCGGGCTCCCGGCGCAATGGGATGGGACGCTCCGCCTGGTGCTTGCGCCACGAGGCCAAGTTAATGGGGGATGGGGGCGTGTACGGAGGTAGGCGAGGGATGGGGATCTATTTGGGACTCTGGTGTAATGTGGGGGAGCGGTACGAGTCGCTTTGGGATGGAAGTACGGTCAATGCGAATAGCGTGAAGCGCACAGCCAAATAAATGCAGGTGAATAGCCCCGGAGCTCATTGTTTGGTTCTTTGGTTTGGCGGCATTCACCCTGATTGATGGGGGTTGAGTCGCCTTGCATGACTGATCTACGTAGTTGGGTCCCGCGGACGTGCAGGGTTGAGTGGGCAGTGGGTAGACGCGAGGTTGCATGATGCAGTTCCAACAATGTGGCTTGGATTTGCGTAATACTATGCGGATCACAGGGTCTTTTTTTCTCCTATAGGTGGTGGTACTAGATGGTGACTGGAAGGATACTCATAACTCATGACTATGCGCTGTAGGAGCTAATAAAGTACTATATTCATGAGTAACCTGTACAGTAATCCACTGGAGGAAAACATAACGTACCGTCAAGACCGACTCATCCTCACCGTTGTCATTAGGCAAGTACACATACAAAATCAAAGCGTGCTCGTGGCAGAAGCCTGCGCAAAGTCAGCATGACAACAGGTAATCAGTGCCATGTATGGGGGGCCACCTACATGCAATGACCCGCCCACCCAGCCTACCGACGCTCATGACTTTGCCCCAGTCACGGCCGTCAATTCGCACCACAGCCCAACCTTCGTCGCTTCGTCCATCGGCGCTCCCGAGCTGCTTCATGCGCGTACTAGGGTGCTCTGCAATGCCATCCTCACCCCCTGCCACGTGACCCGGATCCAGTTCCGGATTGTTGAGATCAGTCCAAATGGATGAGATGTTCATGGCATCGGATCGGATGCTCATCTTCAGACAGCCATGCATGTTTGCTGCGATTTCCAAGCGCGTTCTAGCCGAAGTAGTGGTGCTACCTGTCTTTGTGTCTGCGAGAGCTAGCTTGGTAAATCTGTCGCTGATGCTCTTGAGCTGCATTAGGGGCGGCAGTATAATGTGCACATCTGGCTCTCGGCAGGCTGGCTCGTGTAAATGAGCGACCGTGTCTGGCGCGAGCACTCGCACGGGTATCTCTTGCGTCACGATTGTCTCGCGGTTCCCCCCGCCAAATTCACTGTCGAAGGTAGTATTGAAGCCATCGTTGTTGCCTGTGGGGAAGGCGCTGTATGTGTTGGACGATGTGGTGGTAACAATGGTGAGAGCGAGCATAGGTAGATTGTCCTTCTTGGTGAGACGTATCTGAGCTGATGTCGCATTGACCGCTGATTTTAGAGCGCGACTCAGCGATGCCAGCGGTACTTCAAGGTTGATGACATTGTTTGCTGCTGATTGCACGCTGATGGTTTCAAAGATGGCGTCCTGCGCCCCATGTTAAGGCTCTGCTTTTGTCGACCAATCTTCTCCATGCTTACAATAGAAAGAACACTATGTTTCATTAGAAAGAGTGGCAAATGGCGGTTAGGTATCAGACTTACGCCCAAACTTGAGTGCCCTGTTCTGGTATGATTGTGAAGCATACCTGCTCCTCACTCAGTTTGACCCACGCAAGCGGACCGAGCGAATTAAGCGATGCTGTGAGCTCTGTGAAATTGTCAACAATCTCATCGTCTATAAGAATCGTAAAGATATACTTGTGAAGGTTGTTACGTTCTGTATTGATGCCTTGAAGCGCATCCTGTCCGCCTGTCGCACGCGCTATGGGCGAGGTGTCGCGACGCGTCAGGAAGTGTGGAGTGGGAGGGGCACGTCATCGATACTATCCCGTAGTAGCAGCCTTAGACCATGTCTTCTCTGCTCGCCACAACTCTTACATTGAGTACTAACAACAATCCTCATTTTTCTCAGACCGCCTACTTGAATCTCAAAGGATGCGCAATAGAGGACAATTATTCATGACGACGCTACAATTCAGCACAGATCCAGACATCTATCCACTACGAGACATGACCCTGGCTCTTTTCCTTCCATATATACATTTGGCTTGGCGGAAACCGTGAACATGATGATACAAAAGGCCCTATATAGTAACTGATAAAAAATCTCTACGCTCTTCTACTTCCCAAAGGTTTGTTTCTGCACCGAAATACCTGCGTCGGAGATTGTCGTTTGAGAATATATCTATTCAAAGATTAGCCAGAGTAAAAGACTGCACATAGATGCTGACCTGTCCACTAGTCCCCTGTATCTCATATCGGCCAGCTCCTGATACTTGTACATCTACTCCACCCTTCGTCGTCGCCTTCACGGCTACGAAAGACACCGTACCGAAGTCTGGCGTTGCCACAAGTTCACCAGGAATCACCTGGTAGCCTTGAACGAACCAATCAGCTACTATACCAGTCAATGAGGGTAGTTCCACGCCTGCTGATGCTGCGACACTCTGTGTCGTTGTCTTGTTTTGCGTATTGTTCTCGACCTCCACAGTCCCACCTGTCAGTGTAACATTGACCGTGATGGTGATGGAATCTCCGTTTGCGACCGGAACAGCAGAAGTCGTGTCTGTTGCTGGGCCCGGAAAGTACGAAACAAAACTCTTGAGAGTGCTGTTGTAGACGATGCCACCACTGAGAATGCTGTTTTGCTCCAGCCCATCACCGATGCCAACCCATATCGATAATCGGTTCGGACCGGATAGGTTTGGGATAATGAATGTACCAGTAACCGTTTGAAACGAATCGCCGTCAGGAGCCTTGAGTACCGCCCCTCCTCTATTGTAATCAAACGCGCCGGATACGAATGGCAACCAGCATGTAGCGCTGAGAAGGGTGGTGATTTTCATGGCGGCTGCGTACGGATCAGTGATGTAACGAAATGCTTTCAATGAGCTGACAGTTAAGTGGGTGATGCAAACCCTGGGCCCCGTAAAATTCTGTCCTTCTAGAAGGATATCTGTTATTCAGGTAATTGCAGTCCACAAACATCGGTTATAATGCCATCAGATGACATGGGAATGCATCTGGGTATTTTACTTATGGCCTATCGTATCTCTGTTCAGCATTTCTATATTCAACCGGCCATAGCCCCACGTTGGTATCATCAGTGTGCGCTTACAGGCTTTTGAGACTTGCGAGAGACCCGACTTGTGGCCATAAATTCCTCCAATCATGAAATGCGTCTGCTCTCCTGATTTTATTGGAATCTGACGATAACTACTTGCAATTACCAAAGATGATGATAGACAACACCCGAGACAAGACCCCACAACTTAGCGCGTCGGTAAAATAGGATAGATTGATGTTTGTGCAACCTCTTCTGGACATCCACTAAGATTAATATGATGCGGTATAGGCATGGCCAGTGATAGCCTTCTCCTCCTTTGACTGAATACCATATAGGCGGGGCGTCCTCCGCCCTTCCAGTTTTCAGTACAACTGCCGGAGCAAAGTCAAGACATGTATCACTGGATGAATGCTGATCGTTGAAAATGGTTGAATATAATGAAACACTCAACAAGGGTGGAATTTCTTAGCATGGATCAGTACTTTTTCCTGGTTGACAGCTGCAAGTACATTGTACCAAACGGGAGTGCTGGGAAATTCAAGACCCGACTACCTATCAGAGACTGATCAGGAGATCTCAACGCCCAGCAGAGTAAATTGGTATGCCAAACAAAATTTACTTGGCTCGAAAAGATAACGGAAGATGACACGGCTAACCGGGGCCTTCGGGACGATGCATCCCACCATGATCATTACCTTCTCCACGTGGGGAACCAAGCGCTATTTTTCATCTTGCGAATAAATATTGTGCAGTGCTGCCCACATCAGTTTCAGAGAGAATCTCCAAACGTAACCTATACAATCCAGAGTACTGTATTTGATCTTCACAGCCGTGTAAATCTCAGTCGGAAGGTACAAGTTTTCTTCCAGCGACGAAGAGCTGCTCTCAGTGTATTTCTAATGTTCCAGTCGAAACCGTCTAATATTCGACCAACATGAAGATATTTGGCGCTACAACTCTTATATTTGCTGCTCCTATAATAGCACTGCTACGTTTTCCTTGCGCCCAGCTGGTCATTGATAGATTAGACCCGCTGGTCACGCCCGGTCAAGCTCCGTCTCCGCACCTTCACCAAATCCTCGGGGGGTACACAAGCCCACCACCTGTTCTTCAGGCAGGCTGATTATGTACAGGATTCCTTCAACATAACCATGGATCCGGGCAAAGACATGCCGGGCGAGTCAACCTGCACATCCTGCCAATTCAGCGAAGACTTCTCCGTGAGTAAAAGTTGCAAGATGCTCCCCCAAAATCTTCCACTAAACTCCATACAGAACTACTGGACAGCCGTTCTGTAAGGTCTTCAATCCTACTTCTAAGTTACCCCTAATAGCAAACACAATAGCTACTTCAAAGCCAGAAATGGCACATACAAGCGCGTACCCCAAATTCCAAACTCAGGCTTCAACGGAGTCAACGGAGGAATGACAGTATACTACATGCAAGACGGACTCTATAACTTCCAGCAAACATCAAAGGTCCATGCCTTCCAGTCCGTATGTTAAAATCTCTGGGACCGCACCTCTATCAGGTGCACCCCAATCCACTAACGATGCTAGGGTTTTCGCATGTTCATCGGAGACGTGAACGCACGCTCGAAGCAAGACGCCGAACGCTTCAGACAACTGACATTTACCAGTCTCGACCACATTGACACTCGCGACCCACAGACCCTCGATTTTCCGGATAAACCGTGTAAGACTGGTATCATGACAGCTGTTCGGTTTCCTAAGTAAGGAAGCCCTTGCTCCACTCACATGTTTCTCAAGCCCCATTCTTTGCTAATAACGGTGCTAGCTGCTGGGACGGCAAAAACCTCGATTCTCCAGACCACATGGCGCATATGGCGTACCCCGAACACGGGACCTTTGAGTCAGGTGGACCCTGTCCAGCCAGCCATCCCGTCAGAATGAGCCAGTTGTTCTACGAAGTCGTCTGGGATACGAGTGCGTTCAACAATCTGGCCGAATGGCCTGAGGACGGCAGTCAGCCATTTGTCTGGAGTTTCGGCGATAGGTACGTTTCTTTTTTTTCGGTCTCAAACTGAGGGCCTAAACTCCTTTTCAGTGCGGTTTTACTGATCATACGTGGGGCGAAATAGGACGGGGTTTGTGAACCACGGCGACTATATATTCGGCTGGAAAGGCGACGCGTTACAACGAGCCCTCGACTCACCCTGCTATGTCAATTGCCCCACGCTCAAGATGCAAGATGTAGCTGCCATGAACAAATGCACCGTACAACGCGTAGTCAACGAAGAAATTGACGGTTGGGTCACCGAGCTACCTGGTGGCTACCAGGCGCAGTACACTAAGAAACGCTGGGCCTGATCGCATCAACCTCTTCAAGGAGTTTTCGTTAACGGGTGCATATGAGTGTGAAATTTATGCCTTGGATGATGAGAAAACGAAATTATGATTCTTATTCGTTCTTATACTTAATATTTGGTGCTAATGCTATATCAAGGCAGCTTGGGAAGAATGGTAATATGAGATATTCGTGTGAATGAGTATGGCTCTAATATGTTGGCGCTTTTATGCAAAGCAAGGGAAAATGTTCCGATGGTGTCGATCTTCGTATTGACAAAGGAAAACAATGGAATGCAGTCATCGCATGTAGGTCACCCGCGCTCGAGTATTGGGTCGGTATCGCTAATCACATGGAGTGTTTTGCGGACTTGATTGTGCCCTTAAAGAAGATCCAGCACATGTCTCAAATTCTTCTTCTTTCTCAACTTATTAACACCTGGAGCTGTATACGTGCCTTGCATCGTCTTCCAGGAAGATGGATGGAAACCCTCCGCTTCTTCTCTCTTCATCAGAAACAACACGAATCTCTTGGTTTTCATCTCCCGCACCGTTTTCGCTCTCTAAATCTCCCCCGGAGTGCATACCAAATTCGTCCAACTCCTTTGGACCAACTGACATCCTGTCTGCGCACTCTTGTAGGTTGCTGAACTCGGGCGACGATGTATGCGAGTAGTATGTGAATCCACTTAGTTGCGACCAATCACTTATTCTGCGCGTGTCAACCGTATACGTTGTCGATCCAGAGAAGCGTGAAGGCGGGAATGGTTTTCTCAGCTTGCGCACCGACCGGGTGGAGGGGGTTTCGATGTCGAAATCAAGATTTGATTCGTCGTCATGGAAACGCGTAAGACCATGGTTGGTGTAACTTGAGGGGAAGTATGCAGTGTTGGGTCGATACATGATTGTTTGGCCAGAGTACCGACTGTCGCGCTGCTTTGATTCGGAGGAGGCGCTGGGCTCGGCATTGAAGATAGAGTCGACATCGCCATGGGATACGTGGACAGCGCTTCCCGCTACCGGACCGGAGATTTTAGGGGGAGAGCGCCGAGTCGGAGGCTCTGTTGTTGGTGTTTTGATAACTTCACCAAGAGGTATCAAGGTACCAAGATTCACAGCTATCATAGCTGTCGTGAGTTCGACAGTGCCCCAGGTCATGAAGGACAAATCGTATCTGCCCCGATCCCCTACCTCAGCCCAGTAAAGAATGACCATTCGGCTTCGTATTATAGCAATAGCGCATGCACTGTAGGGATATTAGTCGAGCTGGACATACAGCGAACGGATGTGGACGTACAAAAGCGCCAACACAGTTACTAGTACGAGGTATACTTTGATGCCGATTTTGAACGATGAGCTGAGAATGGTAGGGACCGCAAGTACAGCCAACAAGAGACTGGAGGTTGCATTGGTTACTGATATGAAGCGTCAGTATAGCGTCGCAAGGGCAAAGAGCACATCACCCACTATGATTTGCCATAGCCCAATGCTGGGATTCGATTGGCGACATGCATTTTGCGTTCCCGCCATATGAGAAGTCCCAAGCCGCAACAAGAGGCATGCAATGAATGAGAATTGAGATGAACCATTCAAGCGTGTGCCAAAATATCAAGACTGTTCACATTAGCTTGGCGCCTTTCCGTCTCGTTTCTTACTACGTAAACTTACACATGATTCCAATGATCAGAACTCCCCGGCAAATGTATACATAGGCGTGGAATCTGGAGTTGGATACTGGCAAGAGCGTGAAGGCAGCTGACAACTTTATAAACCCAAGCCCGAAGATATAGACTGATCTTAGTGCCCAGATCCATGGACCCAGCCGTTCGCTCTCAACTGGAGACGCAGTGTCTCGATCTTCTCGTCCGAGACCTAGCTCTACTAATCCAGTAAATGTGACGAAAACGCCTACTGCGCACAACTGCCGAGGATGTCAGTTGCGTAGCGCTTGTTTCGTTAGTCTTAACATACCGCAGCCAGAAACATGAGTCCGTCATCAAAGCTAAATGAGTGAAGTAGCCTTGCGCGTGTAAACACCCTTAACGAGTATATGACGAGCGCGATCAAGACGAGTGTGACAACAATAGCAAGGTGAAGAGGTCCCTGATCATGGGCGAGTGAAGCATGAGGCAGTCCTGAAGAAGAGACCACACTTGCATCCTCACCCATGGTGTGACGAGAATGTAGTGGTGTAGTGACGTTGGCTGGAAGTTATGTGACTTGACCAAAGAGGCTTCAGAAGAGGAGGAATGTCGAAACGAATGTTTGAAGAGAAGAAAGGAGCGTGTGGATGTGGAGTTGGAGTGGAGGGATCAGGGTATCTAGAGGAGGGTATCTCATAAGACAGATACAACATGGCGTTTAAACCCCCCAGTAATACTGAGTAGTTACGCATGGTTCACAGCTCCTCATCGGCATCCCTAGAATGAACCAGGGGCAGCATATGCACGGTGCGGGTCATACAAGTGCTCGGCGTCTGCATGTAAGGTACGTGAGTGGGGGAGCTGGATGCTAGCTTTGGGCGTATAGGACTTGTCCCTGGTCTACGGGATTGTTAGCGTCCCAAGGAGCCACATCAGTATGGCACCGATGGTGCTGGATGCTGGCATGAGATTGGCCACGGAGTATCTCCATACTTTTAGCAGTTGCGTGCTTTTCTACAGGGCTCGCCTTGATCCCGGGACCATGTAGGTAGCTTTTTCCGGACCAAGACAAGTAATGTGCTTTTTTTGACGCACTACTGCAGGTCCACTTCTCCCAGTCCGTCCCCGCGACAACACGAAATCTGATCAGGATGATAGCCACATCAATGCGCTACAAATACAGCGGAAGCTTTCGTCTCGCTGGCAGGCGTGCTCATGTATTTGCTACACCACCCTTTTTCGCCGATACGGATGGTGGCTTGGGGGCTTAAGCCAGGAAACATCTTAGGATGCGCCCAAAAGAACAATTGAAAAAGAACAGATAGGTTTGTGTATCGCGAGCGTACGCGGAGGGTGGCTCATTTCCCCCCTGGAAAGGTGGTCGGGCAACGCTTTGCTTTTCCTCGTGATCGGCAGGCTAACGAACAGGTATCCTTCCGAATTCCCAACATCTTGGTGATATGCAGGACGTAAGAGATCCGGGTGAAGTTTCCGATTCCTTTCAAGCACCCATGATACGTTTGTTGCAGTTCGGCCGTTATCATCTGGTATGTGTCGGCAGTTGGACAAGGTGGGAATTGACGCTCGTAAAATAGCGCGCTGCGATGAAACATGCCTCAGGAAAAAGTAATATGCAAACTTGTCAGTGCCGGTCACGTATTTCGATCCATCTGAGCTAATTTTGCCATCGCCTGCGGGGAAGTCGAAATATGTGCATCGTGGCTTACGCCTCTCCTTTGACAGATTGAGAATACGGCGGTGGGGAAGCCCTCAAAAACTCCTCTTGGCACGCTACGTACGTTGTACGTCGGCTCAACAACGCGTGCTCACGAGCCATCTCACTTCAACAACGATGTAGTCTGTGGGACTAAGGACTTGGAAGCATAGGATGATCCCGAAATCCTATGTTATTACCATAGCTACCGCGGTGGATTTCTCTTTGTAGAGGCGGATATCAGAACCCCAAATACAAAATCCTTCATTCGGCCCCTTGAGTAACAGAAGGCGGCTGACATGGGTGTCTGTTGAAATGACTGCCTTTGTGGGACTGTGGAGAAATGGTGCTGTCACACAAACCATGCGGGCAATTTTGAAGTATTGAGAACACGAGCTGAGTGGCGTGCTGGGACAGCTCTCGAATGTCTCACCAAGACGGGAACTGTGGAGTCAGTCGGGATATTTTCGAGCGAGCACCATTTTTTCTTTCCAGCCGCGGTACTTCAAACTTGCAGGAAAATGGGTACATAACGCAAAACATGGCGCCGGCTGCCGTCATCCTTGGTATTGCAGCAGGCTGCCCTGTGGTGGCGGCATGCACGCCTAACCCTTCGCGGTCATCCCCCTTGGCTTCTGATCTTCCTTTGGTGGTACCATTGGGCCAAGATATGTCGCTTGGATTTTAGTGTCGCGTGTGCAAAAGATGGTAGGACGACGAATGGTACGGGTCGCTACACTGCAAATCGCGCTACACATGCAAGGCTGCAGACATCTTCATCTGCGTTGCCAAGTCTGTCCCTCATGCACCTGCCGTGTGATAGACACACGGCAATGATCTGGGCTAAGAACCATGGTGGTAATGAGGTATGAAATGTATGACCCAGAAATTCAGGAGGCCTAGTTCTATCACGTGCCGACAATTGCAAACTCATATCAGTGTCAGAGTCTTCAAGACAACACAAATGACCGTGGCATCCGAAATGGTACTTGTTGCTATGTCATTGATCGTATGTAGACCGTTAACTCTTTCGTGTATAGTACGTACGTCGTCACCTGAATTGGGTGCCGTGGTGGACCGAGAGTTCGGGAAGTGAATAGTGTGGTTCCTCACTTAACAATTTTGAAACCACTAAATTTATTTTGAACCAAAGTATTGGTTATAGGAAATCGGTAAAGCGAACTTCCCGGAGAAATTCATGAAGCAGTACCATTGTTGGTAAGAAGGCTGATGCTTACATAGGATGCCGAGCAAGCGTACCTGACCCTACCTGCAATAGGCCTAACATGATTGGAAATTCCCCTTCTGCTGAATCAGTACCAAGATCGGTTCCTCACCCTACTTATCATTCAATAGTAATGACAGAGGCGCTGCTACAGTTGCTGCGTTTGAGTAGACTCGAGCTCTGTACGGTATGATGGGAAGTTTGATTCAGATATCAACTCTGGTCTCCGCGGTTTTCACGTAGAATGCTTGAGCTTAAACTAGGTAGCAACAGAATTAATAGCCAGGCGCTACTTTATTTAATACAAGTATACAAAAACTTACTAAGGCTGACCGCACGACCACTATTGTGAATATTCCTTCACTATGATTGACATGACATATCTCGAAGCTGCGGATAAACGTGCTTGCATGAGTTAATCGCCCGCGCAGCGTCTTTGAGAAAACAAAATCGTCTCTCATGCTAAAAAAAACTTTGACACGGATAGAGAATGACCATGGAAGCCATGTTTCTCGTAGGAAGGATAGAGATAAAGAAAAAGGAAATTTCAGGAATGGTCCACTGCGAGTTGAGCTAGTGAAATTATGGATTGTGGAAAATTTCGGCCCCTCTCTGATCAAGGTGGGACACTGATCGTTTTTCAAAGAGACACCCCACAACAGTCTCCTCTTCAGAGAATTAGATGTCCATGACTCTTCGCTTTTAATTTTGTTTCAGATATGTTCAGTAGTGATAACTGATTTAAGTTCTCAAATATGCATCAAATTACTAAGCAATCGCTTGGCCTAATGGCCCAATGGCAAGGCGCTTGACTACGATTCACATCCGAAATCAAGAGATTCCAGGTTCGACCCCTGGTTAGGTCATAAGGCATCTATGTTTTCAGCATCGGTGGTTTAGTGGTAAAATTAGCCGTTGCCATGCACTCTGGTTCTTCAAAAGTTCCAGTTGGACAACGTCGGCTAGCCCCGGGTTCGATTCCCGGCCGATGCAATTAATCTTTTTTTGCACTTTCCAAATCTCTGATGCTGTAGCAGAACTGTATTGATGTTGTTTGGGGGTCGTTCTTTTTGGAGAGGTGGAGTCTCTGGCTATACGAGAAACTACTCTAGCCACTCACTTGTATTCTAGTATAGCTAAGTGCTGGCTTTGCGAAAACTTCATATCCTGTGATGAGACTATGAGATCCACATAATATAATGCTATGCTAAATAAAATATTGGGTATCATCCCTTCGTGCACTATCTTATCGTGCGCATGAGCGAAAAAAAAATAGAGGGGATTGCGCAACACTATCAAAGTATAACGGCAAGCAATTTGCAAATTTGGCTGATATTTGATCAATACGTATTGCGTGAAGAGTTGCAGAAATCGTAGCGCGGAGTAGAACTCTTAGAGGTGTAGAGCGGAACTCTTAGAGGTGTAGAGCGTGGCCAAATATTCGTCTACATGCAGTTCATTCTCAGCGAATTGTATCCCACAGAAACGATGCCATCCATAACCGGCATTGAGGATGCTTGCCTGGAAAAGGAGAGGATTCCAAACTCTGCAAGCATCCTCATGCGCATGCCGTGCCCTGCACGCGTCGAGGACATGGCCTCCAGCCTTCTGACCATCTCTCCGACACGCACACACCTTTCCTCCACGGCGCAGGCAAAAAAAACCAAGCCATTTCAACAAGCTCCAAAATGTATTACCGGAAAATCTCCCAAAGGAGACGCCAATTGGCATGGGAAAACGATAAACCCTACTACTCGCACTCGTACTCGCTCCGCGGGCTTACCATGGAAACAAGAAAAGTTCCCTCCCACTCGCATTTTCGTTGCTGCTCGCCCAAAGCTTTCCAATATCCTCTTCTCCCCCCCAACCGCCAGTACGCACTGAAGAAAACCGGCAAGTCAACAATTCCGCCTGCCAATCTCTCCGGCCCTGTACGAACAATCAACTACACCGCAACTTGCGCTCAAGCGACATGGCAGCTGAATGGGGATTTGGGCTGTGCACGGATTTCAACCATGTACCGTGGTCGGCGGGGACCTGCCTGAAGCCGCGACTCCGCGGAGTGGGGAGATGGAGTGAGGCGGGTGCCGATGGACAGGTGCGGTGTGGCGGGATCGTAGTAGCGTGACATGGGATGCTAGCCATGTGATTTTCGTAGCAAGACGAGGGTCGGAATTTGGTTGCATTTGGATGACGGGCATCTTGTTTCGGGTCTAGGGAGGAGGGGCATGGTCGGCGATGCTGCTCAGACGTGCTCGGTTCAAGGCGGATGGCAAGTATTCACAAAGAGATTTTTTATACAAAAGGTGTGTCTAGTAGTAGTAGTAGTAGTAGTACAAAAGGGTTATCATAACAGCTGTATCTATACATCATAGCTTACTCGCTCGCATAACAATCACCAACAAAGCCATGATGGGGTGAATAAACAACGAAAAAAAAAAACATACACACACAACTATATCAATCTCCCCAATCACCACTGCTTCCTTGGCGGAAAAGACAAGACAGTTTTGAGCTGCGCGATTCGAATGCTAGCTTCGGATTCCGCGTCGCTTAGGGGTGAAGACGGGTGGAGTAGAGAGGAGCCCTTGCGTAGAAGAGTTGTTGGGCGGTTCTCGAAACAAGGGGGGTACTGTGGTGGCAGCAGTGAAATGTGCATTGGTGGAGCGTCTGCGTCTAGTATCGGCGACCCGATGATTGGGGATGAAGGATGCAGCATTGTTGATCCGCGTCTTCGTTGTGGTTGCAGAATCTCGACACCTTCCTCGGCTGTGTAGTCTAGTCTTGTCGTCTTGCTTCTGCTACGGCCCGTCTGTGTGCCCGCTCGCGGTTCGGTGTGGCCCATGGCGGCATCCATCGATGTCCGGCGTAGCAATTCTTCCTTGAGACTCGGTTTCCAGCCTGGTCGCCGCTTCGCCGAGCCATATTGGTGCAATGTGCTTGTGCGCTGGCTGTAGCGTGATCTTGGCTCGATGACAATTGTTTTAGGAGAGAGGGGTGGCGAATGGGGATACGGGTCCCAGTCGCTGTCTTCGTCTTCGGAGAGTAAGGAAGATTGATGCGCCGGGATGTTGCTGTCTCGTTTGCTGGGTATGATCGAATAGGTGCCTTCTCCCCGTGCGGCAACACCACCTCTTCGTCCGCCTTCGCAACCATTCATCGCCGCGCTATCGTGTTGTGTGCAGTGACAGGGCGTGGGCTCGTTGTTCTTTGATCGAGACATTTTCGTATGCTGCTCATCTGTCGCACTCGTACGGATCCAGCACGTGTGATTGTCCGGAGTTCTACTGCACCATGTCATGGCAATGCTTCGACGGCGATACTGTAAAAAGGTGGTGCAGTCGTTCAAGTCCAGGCGCGGCGTCACAAGGGTTTGTGCAAGGTAGGAAGAAGGCGCGAAAATGGCGGCTGCCTGTTGTTTGTTTGCAGCGACGTAGGTAGACGCGAACGTCAAGTGAAGAGCGTTTATGTATGACTGGATTTTCTTTTGCATCCGGCCCGGTGGCTGCTATCAAGCCAGCGTCCACACTTATACGTGCGCGCCTGGACTCTGCGCAGAATGAGACGCATAGACACAAAGCACACGCAGACATGGAAATGGTCCCAACAAGGGGCGTGTGCTTAGGCGCACTAAGTATCTGGTTTGGCTCACATCGGATTGTTGACATACGCGCCACAAAAGGCCTCCCTTGTCAGCAAACGCGACTTCGCTCCAAGGGCATGGGCTTGCGCTTGGACTCGTAATCGTGGGTTGACTGGTTCTGACGATGTGCATGTGAGCATATGACGTTGGATAGCCCATGTTGTTGGTGGCCTGTACAAATCTTTCAACGGACCGACGGAGACGCCCGGGTATTCTATCTAGACGATAGGTGTAGGTAGACCAGCCTTACGGACCGAGTCAAGATGTGTCCGAGAAGGAAATTTCCATGGTCGTGTTCAACAAGTGTCGTGTGCTTGGCCGCTTTCGCTAGCGATGCTGGCTGCGCAAGGATGCCTTGTGTTGCCTCAAGGCAATCAAAACACTTCCATCTCTTCCGTCACCCGCCTTCCAAACCAGTCTACCAGTTCATCGCCGGTTGCCTCGTTTTTTCCATTAAAAAAGTCCGTCATGCGCATGTCGTTGCCATCGTCTTCTGCCGGCCAGTCGATGCTGACGTTGGCCTTTTTCCCCTCAAGCATTTCCTTGGCTGTGCCCCAGGAAAAGCGAGTCTCGTTGCCCCAGCCAAAGAGGGGATCCATGTTTTGCTTCATCCATGATGATGTGCGCGCGTCCGACGGATACCCTGATCCCCATGCGGCATGGACTTGTGCCCCATCTTCGGCTTCGGAATCGGTGCGATTATGGTAGGGCTCGTAGCACACGTCTAGTGCAGCGTCGCGCGTAACCTTTGCGCAGACCGAGGCTGCGCTCACGACTGGATACAGACTGTCGGCCTTCTTTGCGACTGTGATGCTAATGGTTGGCCATATCCTCTCCAACTTCCTCTGGTAGATTTCGGGCTTGCCGATTGTATCAATGTATATCTCCTTGACATTGACCCCCTTGGCCAGGACCGCTTTGATCAAATCAATCGTCGCATCCATAGCTTGGGCGTTCAAGTTGTACACGGATGGTTGCAGCATGTGCGCGGAGATGTCTTGCGCAGACAGCAGCCGCGTTGCCCACCCACCGGCTTCGTGGAGATCGGTGCCTTGGGTGCAGAGCGTGCGCATGAGATCGGAGCGGACATTGGCCTTGAGCACCTTGGAGTCATCAAAGTGGTGGGTTTCGGCGAGGAGGGAGTGGTGCAGTTCGATTGGTAAGTAAAAGAGGGCGTATACCATGGGGCCTGGATTGCGTCAGTCGTCGTCGTCGTCGTCGTCGTGAACGGGCGGAGTAGCGGTACCTAATACGGGGCCTCTTCCTGCTTCGTCGACACCCAAGACAACCTCTCGTGTCATGTCATCTGCAATTTGCTTGGGGATGGGTGAGAAGTGTGAGTAGGACCGGCCATGCAGAAGATGAGGCTTGGAAATTGACGGCGCCATGAAGATGTCCGAGGGCGGCGTTTCGTTCTCAATGTCGTGCGTGTCCATGTGGACATCATCCTGTGCCTCTGCCATGGTGGTGAAACAATGCGACTGGGAAGTGGCGGTGGAGGCTTTGTTGGCTCAATGTGGAAGCAAAAGTGACTTGTTGGCGGAGAACGCGACGCGTCTGTCTCGGTGTTTTGTTGCGCGATGCACCGAGGCACTAGTAGGACTAGTAGGCGTGTGAATGGTACCGCAGCACGGCAGAAGTACGGCAAGCACCCACACACACCTCATGCGTACACGGCACGTTGCATGCAGTCTTCGACGCTTTTCCCTCAAACCTACTGAAAGCGGCATCTCAGGGTGGGCAAGTTGTGTCCGTGTCACCACACAAGAGCCTTGCCGCACGAGTGCCGCCGAAAGCTACATATCTTGTCCCTAGAGTGGTAACTATGGCGGTCGTATCATAACCGTACCGACCCATGCATAGTGTGTGCAAGATGCCCAAGCCGAAACATGTAATACCCTTGACTACTGCAGGCTATTGTGGATCAACTTGCTAATCCTGTCCCTGAAGCTCTCTTGTAGCCAATTGGGCAACCCTCTGACGTACGTCATTTTGTCTGCATCACTTGGCAACATGACCTGTCCACCACGGCAGCTCATGATGGTCTTGACAATGGAATCTGCAACAACCGTCGGCTCAATGATAGAGGCGCCGCGCTTCTTGAGCTCGTCCTCGACGGATGCAATGAGAGACGTGCGCGCCCAATTGGGGTGGATGGATGTGGTAAGCACATTGGGGCTATTATACTGATGCCTGAGTTCTTGGTTGAGCGCTACGCACACAAGTCAGCTCATTATCGCACATGAGAGCAAGGACAGATGACGCACATTCGTGGAAGGCTAGAATCGCTGCCTTGGTCGCTGTGTAATCGGCCATGCCGGCGATACCAACAAAGCTCGCCACACTCGCAACTGTCACAATGTGGCCCTTGTTATGCTGGAGCATATCAGGCAGGAACGCCTTGGTAGTGTACCAGTTGCTGAGTACATTGACGTCAAAGATCCTCCGGAGATGGTCGTCAGAGGTGTTTAGGATGGTGTGGGGTACGAAGATGCCTGCATTGTTGACAAGGATTGTAGGCGCGCCTAGAGTTGCCTTGATCTTTTCTGCAGTCGAGTAGACGGCATTTGGATTTGTGATGTCGCAAGCAAAGAATGTGACATTTGCGACTAGTGCCGTCAGCATATGAGATACGTGGTAGTGCAAGGGTAAGACTTGCTGCCCTGCAGACTCGGGGGTAGTTGGCGAATGTCCAGGATAGCAACCTGTATGTGCTTGCTGATCAATTTCTTGACTACAAGCTCCCCGATTCCAGAGCACCCTCCAGTAACGACAGCGACCTCGCGACTCCAATTCCATCTTGGCTTGTCACTTCGGAGTCTTCCAGAATTCAGAGCTACGCGGTTCAGCTGTTTATTCAGAAGCCTGGCTGCTCCCAAGGCAAGACACAGTTTCAAGGCCTTTAGAATGCGCGCATACTGTCTTGGATCTCGAAGAGCCGGGATCCTGTTGGTGAGCTGACGACGGAGCTGCGGAGGGCCCTTGGTTAGTATCCATAAGAAAGCGGTGGTTAGGATGGGATTGAGTGCAACGCGCGTGGCAGATGTCGCGACAAGGTTGACCAAGTTTTGTAGTGGTGCCGACATGGCTGTGGAGGATGCAGGCGATGGGAAGGGTCTGGCCACGGGCCCTATGTGGATATATAGTGGCAACTACTGGCACTCATCTTCAGACAGCAAGAGTGGTGCGGGTCCGCCCTTATGAAGAGGGGTAAGATAACAGGCGGATGTTGAGCTGGATTCGGCCGACTCTCCCGTATGCGTCGAGACAGGACGTCGGCTTTGCCTATTTTATCAGGTGGAAATGCAGAGAAGAAGGGATTAGCATTTTAGGATAGGGAGCAGGGAGGGGGACGCCAAAGCGTTTGCGATGCACTGGCGTGGCTTTGATTTGGCAGTCATGGTGAGGGGGAGATGGGATGTACTCGCGATGTCTGGGACTGTTGGACGAGCAAAAAGCAGACATGCAAATGGGCCGGGGCAAAGGGGAAGAGAGTCGTCGCTCTAGGGTAGTCTGGCGGTGACGTAATTCCCACGGCCAAGAGTGCAAATGGCAGGCGTCGACGGGCAAGACAGACTCGGTATCTGGTGGAATGCACACTGCTCTGCATACGGAGTCGGGAATGGTACGGGTCGGCAATCAAGTGCCTCTACACAGCTAAGCATGCCAGCCGCTCGGGTTGTGTTCCTTCTGGCATTGTTGGGCGGAATTTGGCCGCATGTCCGGTGCCATGAGTGGCGCCCTGCATCGATGGCGAAGGGCTTTGGTGCAGAGCAAATGGGAAGGGAAGCCGCACGTGTAGGTGCGTATGTAGCATCCATACAAGAGTGTACGTGCTGCGTGCTGTGCGCTGTGTGCTGTGTGCATGTAGGGGGCGTATGGTCGAAACAAGTACCAATGGCTGGGAACCGGGCCCGATTGGTCCGTGGCTAGCTTGGCCGCACGCGGGGCAGTCTACAGTATGTACTGTGCATATCTACTCGGCCTACTACGAGCCACTCGACCAGAACGTCTTTGTCGTCTTGATGCCATTCGCCACCGTCTCCCGCTCTCCCGCTCTCTCGCTCTCTTACTCTCCCGCTCTCTTACTCTCCCGCTCTCTTACTCTCCCGCTCTCTTACTCTCCCGCTCCCTCGTCCCCCCGACTGCGTTACCACGGTGAAGATGGCGATAGACGCATCGGCCCGGGGTGCTTCCAGCCGGTGCCACGGATTCGAGGGTATTCCATTGTGATTGGGATATGCAAGACGTGCGGGGAAAATGCCTGGCCCTCAGACTTGAAACGCGAGTGCGAGCGCAAGCGGTCAAGCCCGCCTCTTGTCGAGGAAGATCGACATTGTCGCAACGAGGAGCAAGATGGCAATCTAGAGATGGGTACGTTATCATGTACACTGGCTGCCCGAGGTCCAAGCCAACAGCCGGCTGACGCCAGGGATGTGCGTGGGTATGTATTTGTGTACATGCGTAGTATGTATGTGCTGTGTATGTCAGCCCGCCCGCCAGCCAGCCCGCCAGTCTGCTACTACCTACTGCTAGTCGTGCACGACATGTCTTCGGTGCGAGGCCGGCATGCATCTGCATCCGTGACTGAGGCGACGGGCGCCCCGCCTGGGCCTTTGAGAGTGTGGAGGCTGGGCTGCCCCTCATTGCGCGCATGGTATGGGCGGTCCGGCTGGGTATTGCCATGGGCTGCCAGATGACGTGAGGGCATGTGCATGCAACGGTACCGCCATCCCACGCCAGCGGCCTGCAACTTGGTCGAGACAGAGGGCAGCAAGCAGAAGCACGTTTGCCGCGCATATCGACGCCGGGTGGGCCGTGGGCAAAGAATGGCGAGGCTGTGGCCCTCAACCCGAGCCCAAGCACCATGGCGGCGGCCACCCTGCCACTCTGCCACGCCGCCCAAAGGCCGGCCGCCGCCGTCCGGTTGGTGGCTGGCGGCCGTGGCTGACGGCCGTGGCTGGCGGTCGTGGCTGGCGGTCGTGGCTGGCATCAGAGGCGGCGGCCAACCCCCAAGCCAGCTGCTACAAGCACGCCTGAGTTTCTGGCGCGGGATGCTGCGAATAGACGACTGCGAAGCATCCAACTATGTACTCACCCGGCGACTCTGGTGCATGCACAGGGTTTGCGGGAACTGGAGGGTCCCAGCCCTCTACCGAGCACAGGACGCATCCACCAGCAGAAGCGCAACGTATGCGGAATCCCATCCCATCCAGCACTAGCTGCGCGCCACACTCTGTCCCCTGATGGACCCTGGCCTTGACCTTGCTGGACCTGCGAAGCCGACACTCCACAGCTGCTTGCTTGTTGACTTGCCCTTTCCGCGCTTCACGTCTGAACGGTTGGCCAATACTTGCACACTGCCCAAGCCTGCCCTTGGCCACGACTCGCTGCGTGCATAGGCCGTCAAGTGCGCGCTGCTGTGCTGCTGTGCTGCTGTGCTGCTGTGCTGCTGTGCTGCTGTGCTGCTGCGACCCGCACTACAGCGACTTCCGTCCCTGCCTACCCTACGTTCCGATCCTCCACCACCGTATCCGTCTGACCTCTGCTGTACCGCCCCCCCTCCTCCAGCGCCTCGCTCCAGGCCTCCAGGGGCATTTGCCCTGTGTACGAATTATCATGTAGGTCTGCTGCCTCCATCTGAGCACTCCAAGGGGCGAGGTGGCTGTTGCTGCGCCTCCCAACCCCGACATCACACCGCCCGCCAAACCCCCACACCAGCTCCCACGACCCTCGCGCTGACCCGGCTGCCCAGTGTATTTCTAGTTTTCTACTCAGCATGGCCTACCAAGGCATCGGCGGAGGCAGTGGCCTCAGGTCTCCGCGCGAGGACTCGTCCTTCTTCTCCTTGAATCGCGCCGCTCAGAATGGCGACGGCCGCGCTACCCTGCATCGCCGCTTCACCACCAACAACATCCCCACCCTGAGCACGCCATTGTCCCCAATCGGCCAGCAACGTAGGCAGGCAGCAGAGCCGACCGAATTTACAACTGCGGTATGTCGACATTCTCGTACAAGTATGGATGGCGGATGAGGGAGCTGGTGCTGGTGCTAGAGCGGGTGCTAGAGCTGGCGCTGGCGCTCAAGAGCGCCTCGCATCTTCAAGTTGCGCAGCAGCCACAACCACATGGATGGATTCGGGCTCAAGCCCCAGCCGTGATTTGCTGTTTGGTGTGCATGCTTTTTCAAGTCGTATGAATGCGTAGTGAAGAAGAGTTGGGGCTAACGACCAATCCTGACAGACCTATCATAAGCTCCAAGTGGTAAGTTGACTTCACCCAGCCTTTTGCTGCCTCTCACCTCACACCCCTCCTTCATTTCCCTGGACCCGACTGGGTGGTTACATCCGCTAGGTTCGTTTGCACCAGTACCCTCACGATGTAACATGTGATCAACGCCTTCACCTTGTCTTTCTCCCCTCGTAAACAAACCCTCTCGAGCTAGTATTGCTAGCGCCACCACTATACGTCTCTTTTTTTTTTGCACACCACTTGTTTTTTCTTCTCTCTGCTATCTCTGCTCTTGTCTGCCTCTACTTTCGACAGTGGGAGGCTTAGAGCGACGCTGTTGCCTTGCGACAAACTTGCTTCTGCCTTCACTTGACCGGCTGACAACCGACTAGCTCGAGAGGAAAAGAATTGAACACGAGTATCTCAAAGAAGCCAAACGGCGGTTTGACGCTGAAATGGAGCTGCTAAACCTCCAAGCCCAGCACGGCGAAGCTGATACCAACCGCTTCTCCAACGACGCCCAGTACGGCGGCCCGGCCCACAGCCAGCCCACAACGCCGCCAGAACATAGCGAGAGCAACGGCTTTCCATCTGCGCTGTCGCGCCCAAATCGCTTTAGCATGTCTAGCATCACACCAGGTATGATCGCACGTAGTAGCCGCGCCAACTCCCAAGTTACCTCTCCCCCTTCAAACATCAAAGGTAGCGGTCACGACATCAACTATCCATCTCATTCGATGCCAGGTTCTCGCCGCAACTCCGAGGAGGACCACGACGACTTTGAAAACGACGACTTCACCCCGCTGAGTCCAGCGGCCCGCAAGTACGTTGGACTACAGCTCACCTTTACCTCCCAACTGCCACTAACACAATCAAACAGAAACAACCGCATGTCTATGCCTGTGACTAGGATGGATTACGGTAGTCGTCCAGACCTTCCAGACCTGTCCTCAGTCTTGGGTCATATTGACACTGCTGGTTTTCTATTCGGGCAAGATGACAGGACGAATGCTTCCCAAGATCGCAATGGCTTTCTTCAGATGGGCAACACCAAAGACGACTTTCCTGTCTTGGTTCGCCGCGACGGCGCAGGCAATGGTACGAAGCTTTCTGCCTCTTCTGCTGCGCTTGATTTGGCTCTTTCCCAGCCCCCTAGCCCGGACGCCCAGTTCCCAGCCTGGAATGGTTACCGTCATCGTCAGGCTCAACAGTCGCTTCCTGCTAACACATTCCGCAAAGCTCCCCAAGTGGACGAATATGACTCTGCTCGATCCAACGGCAACGGCAACGTTGACACCACGCCTAAGAAGAGCTTGGCCAACAACCGTCGTTCCGTTGAGTTCAGCTTCGCTAGCCCTACCAATGCCATGCCGAAGCTAACCCAGTCCTACTCAACCAACGATGTTCCGACCTTGAAGAACAGCGCTGGCATGAACGGAACGAATGGCATTGGCTTCACATCTCATGCCCAGCAGCACTTTCACAACCACAACGCTAGCCTTGGCCGTATTCCGCAAAATGCAATCTCGAATCGCAACAGCCGTGACTTATCCATGGCCAACCGCGAATCCGAATACCAGCCTAGTATCCACGCAAGTGCCGCCCCATTCGGCCCTTCTGTCGCTTCCGCTGCTCCCAATAGTGGCGCTTCAGCAAACGTCGGTCCGCCAGCAATGTCGCAGTACTCTGGTGTTGCAGCTGCAAATCTCGGCTATTATGGTTATGGAGTATCGATGCTCAACGGCGCGATGAACAACCTTAACCTTGGCCCGGCATCGGGACCTGGGCCCCAGTATGGCGGACCGTCTGCTTACTCCCCCAACGCCATGTACGGCAGTGGCCCGCAGTACAATCCTTATGCTACCTATGGACCGGGGGGCCGCGTGCAAGACAGCCAGGCTCGTGTCATCCAGAGCCGTCGTCTGCAAAATGATGCGAACAAGTACATGAACTACGATCTGAAGACGATGCCGCGCCAGGAAATTTACAGCTTGTGCAAGGACCAGCACGGATGCCGCTTTCTGCAGAAGAAGCTCGAGGAGCGCAATGCAGAAAACATCCAGATCATCTTCGACGAAACTGCTCCTCACGTCGTTGAGCTCATGACCGATCCCTTTGGCAACTACCTCTGCCAGAAGCTGTTGGAGTTTTGCAACGACGAGCAGCGCAACACTCTTGTGCGCAACGCTGCCCCTGCCATGGTTCAGATTGCGTTTAACCAGCACGGCACTCGCGCATTGCAGAAGATGATTGAGTTCATCTCGACCGACGATCAGACACAGATGATTATTCGCGCTTTGTCTGGGCAGGTTGTTGATCTCATTCAAGATCTAAACGGTAACCACGTTATACAGAAATGCCTCAACCACCTCAAGTCGCCAGATGCCCAGTTCATCTTCGATGCTGTAGGCGAACACTGTATCACTGTCGGCACCCACCGCCACGGCTGCTGCGTCCTGCAGCGGTGCATTGACCATGCCTCTGGCTTCCAGAAAGTCGACCTCATTCGCAAGATTACGGCGCACAGCTTTCACTTGGTTCAGGACCCCTTTGGCAACTATGTTGTTCAGTACATCTTGGACCTCAACGACGCCTCCTTCACGACGCCCATGTGCCAGGGTTTCCAGGGCAAGATTTGCGAGCTGTCCAAGCAAAAGTTTAGTTCCAACGTCATTGAAAAGTGCATTCGCTGTGCTGAGCCGCATGTCAAAGGTATGATGATTGAGGAGCTGCTTGACGTTGAGCAACTTGAGCAGCTCATGCGCGACTCGTACGGCAACTACGTTATACAGACTGCGCTCGAATTTGCGCCCGCAGAGCTGTGCGTCCACCTCATTGAGGCCATGCGCCCTATCCTCCCCTCCATCCGGCAGACTCCATACGGCCGTCGCATCATGAGTAAGGTTGCTGAGCGCGAGAGCCGTCTTGCCGCGTACGCAGGCCGTACTTCTTCTGGACATGCATCTCCGGGTACTGCACAGGGCCCTTCGGAGCCAAGCTCTGCATATGGCCCTCAGTACCAAGCGCCCATGTACACGTCC
Source organism: Bipolaris gigantea (assembly GCA_030558545.1). Taxonomy (NCBI): domain Eukaryota; kingdom Fungi; phylum Ascomycota; class Dothideomycetes; order Pleosporales; family Pleosporaceae; genus Bipolaris; species Bipolaris gigantea. The sequence continues at coordinate 20,657 of JALPSE010000171.1, read as the reverse complement.
AACGCCAACTACGGCCCGAGCATTCTCTCTCCGCAGCCTCATCGCCAGCCACACCGCTTGAGCAACGCTTCGGTTCCACAGCACATGCACAATGCTGTCCACAACAACAGTAACCAGGCCTACCAGCAGCCGCAACAGCAGTACGGTGTGGCACAGGCCAACGGTGGTCACGGCCAGTGGTTCTAGGACGAAGGAGAGGATACTGGACGACCTTATGACTTGACGAACCATGGTACGGTCAAAAAATCCTTCACAACGCCTCGGCACATGATTCGGCAGCATGGTCATCAGTCTCTTGGATTGGTGTCGGGGTTCAGCCATGTGGCGAATTGAAAAAGTTTCCTTCTATCGACCAATCTTGTCTGCGAGGGTCTGGGTTGGAGCGTTTGGTGCTCCTTCGTCAAGACGCTCATTGTATTTGACAGATTGGTCTTGTACACTACGGCTACACGATTATCATCACGGAGCGTAGGCATCCACTGGCATACTCTGGCGCATGGAACACAAGTTACACTCGGGTATGTGTTTTTTGCTTTACTTTGCTTTCCCTTTTCTTTTTCCTTTGAATGGCTTGTATTCTATCCCTTCGCTTTCCCCTTACCCCATTTCCCTCGTTGCTTTGGTTGCATGGACTGTCGGTATGAAGACGGCATCTTGGTGCAACTAAAAGAAACGTTGAGCATGAGCACTTTGGTAGCACGGGCACGAGCATGGTCGCCGCGTCGGCGGCGTTTTTCGGTTATAGGAGAGGATGCAATGGCCACTTGTCGTGAGCCTGGAGCTAGGTGGCAAGTCTCGAGTAGACCCTGGAATCAACACAAACATGTATCCTTGTCCTTGGTTTTTTTTGGTGATGGTTCGTGATGATGATGATGATGATGATGGTGACGATGCTGTGGTGGTGGTGGTGGTGGTAAGATAGTTATACTGTGCACGGGCGTAAAGGCGGGGAAGGGTAAAAATGAGTACTATCACGGCGCTTGGTTGGTTGGGTGGCGGTGAAATGACGAGGGGCAAAGGAGTGTTCCAGCGCTTGGATTGGGAGGACGCCATGACGTGACACTCGGCCTTCCGCTTCTAGCAGGAGCCTCTCCAAGACAGCCTGGACACCTTCCTTGTTACCCCTAGCCTACATACATACATTCACACTCAAACACTTTACATCCAGTGCTTTTACCAACTGCACCGATACGGTCCTGTACCAGCACTTAGCCTTTGGTGGTGTCAGACAACCATAGACGTCGCCTGAATACCACGGCTCCCAGCGATAGATATCCCGCACGCAACAGCAAGCCACGCGGACACGAAGACTCGACTGCTAGACGATGCGCACGGCTTTTATTCCACTCGTTGCGCTGTTTGCGACAGTAGCCATGGGGCTTGCGCCGCAGCGAAGCGTCATCATCAGTTGGCCCAACGACACGCCGGACGAGATTGTGGAGCAGAGCAAGGAGGCTATTCGAAAGGCAAAGGGTAAGTCGGGATGCTGGGGTTTGTCTGCTTGGGCGCTGGATGGGCTATCGATACGTGGACTCTGCTGCTGACGATGGTGTGTAGGTGAAATTACATACGAGTACAACATCATCAAGGGATTCGCGGCCACGGCCCCTGCATCTGCGCTGGAGCTGGTATCTACACTGAGCAATGTGTACAAGTGCGAGATTGAGGAGGACAGTATCGTTACAACGCAGCACAACAAGGAGTAGCTGGGCGGTGAGCAGTGGGCAGAGGAATGCTAGACTGTATGAGGGATGAGCTACGGGCTTTGGGTTTGAATCTTGGGCGTTATTGGGGGGGTTGGCGTTGGGCAAAGGGTGGTGATGGTGTTGGATGGCAGTATGAAAGCGATGTGCTTGGATAGTTGGCCATGGTATTACTGCATGGAAAAGCAAATCGTAGTCACTGCATGTAGACATGCATACAGCATAAACACATGCCCACGTGCACACTCACCTTCACATCTTACACAGGCACCCAGGCGTGTCTCTCATCTCCTATCGCCTCGACGATAAAGTAGGGCGGGCGGATAGGGCGGTGGAGCCCTGCAGCGGCCCCCTCCCCGCTATGGCTGGCCTCACTCGGGGACGTGCGAGTCGTGGCAAAGCGACGCCTTCGGCCGTGACATGCGCGTCATGTGTCTTATGGAAGCAGTGCGAGGTGCAACTCTAGACTAACGGCTAGGACAGGCCATCGTCGACGACGTCAGTGCCCTCATTCTCACGATCCGAGCACGGCACAGCGGTGAAGCGCGGCCCCGCGTAAGTGTGTGCTGTATTCCGGCCTAGCGTTGGCAACACATCCAACCTCACCCTCAACGCGTCGACACGCCCTGAGCCAGGGACAAGCCTGTGCGTGGTGGAGCAGCGCCGTCTACAAGTCACTGCAAACCGCCCGTCCGCCTCGACATGCCCGCCGGCCACGCTCGACTCTGCCTCCATCGCCATCGCCATTGATCCATTGATCCATTGATTCCCCTTAGACACCCACGCGGGTTGGCAAGCCCCGCGACTGCCTCAACCATGGACGACTTCAAGCCCGAGCTGCTCAAGGCCCTCCTGGACTGGGTATGTCCCAAGCCCGCTCTCGACTCTATCTCGTTCCCGGGCATATGCAGCTAACCTTTTTTTTTCCTTTCTGCTTGCAGGTCAATACCTTCGACCTGCCCTTTAGAATCACGACGCTGAGCCAACTCGAGGATGGCCAGATTCTCTGGCAGATCCTCAACGATATCGATGCCGACTACTTCAACGAGTCCTTGCCTAACTTCGAAGAAAACCACCGTCGCCAAACGGACAATTGGATCCCCCGATGGCAGAATCTCAAGCACATCGAGCGCACCACGTCAACATATATCCGCGAGGAGTGCGAGCAGCTGCCCGTCCTCACAAAGCGCATGATACCAGACCTGAAGACGGGCGCCCGCGATGGATCAACTATGCTCGTCGCCAAACTCACAATGGCCGTGCTGCTCGCTGCCTGCTTTTCACCCCGCAGCAACCAACGCATGCTGCAGGTCATGCCCAAACTCGGCACCAAGACGGCCGAAACGATTGCAGAAGCCATCCAGGAAATGCAGGCCTTGGACCAGCGAATGTCAGAACTCGGCGTCGATGCAGAACTGACTTCAGACCCCATCCTCCCCGGCTACCGATCACCCACACGTGCAGCCTCGGGCCAACCGTCCGTGGCAGGCAACGAACTCGAACAGGAGGCGCAGTTGTTCGAGGCTAACAAGGACCGCCAGGCATTGAAGGTGCAGGTTGCGAAGCTGACGGAAGAGCTCAAGGCCTCACGAGAGCGCATCGCCAAGCTCGAGGAAGAAGTCGCCGAAGCAAGTGCCTACCTCGATGTCCGTGCCGGCCAGGCCCAGCGAGAAGAGTCAGACGATGTCGAAAACCTGCGTAATGACTTGTTGCGTGACCGCCAATACATTGATCAACTAGAGCAGGATCTGGCCAGCGCCAGGGAGATCATGGACAGCCAGAAACGCCGCCTCGACCGGTTGCAGGCCGAGGAAGGGTCCAAGCAAGAACTGCGCGACCAGCTGCAAGTCGTCAAGGCCGAACGTGACGAGTTGAGCCAAAAGGCAAAAGCAAATGAGAATCTTAAGAAGAAGATTGAATCCCTAACCAGAGAGACGAAGCAACTAGAGGCCCTACGCGAGGACCACCAGCAAGCACGTGAACGGCTGGCACAATTGGAAAATGTCGAGGAGAGAATCGAGGTTCTACAAAACATTATCAAGGAAAACGGCCAGACACTGGCAAACGGCGAGCAAGCCATCTTCGAAGAAAAGGGGAAGCGGACGCGGGTCGAGCACGAGAACCTGATGCTCATGAAGCAACTCGAGCAGACACGTGAGTTACAATACAAGGCTGAGGATGCCAAGCAGGAGCTCGAGGAGCGGATACGAGAGCTAGAATCTGCAAACCATGCAAACCAAGGCGATAGTCTAGAAGATGAGCTCTCGCAAGACGAAAACTCACAAGAAGCCGAAATGAAACCCACATCTGAAGGACGCATCAGCGCAGATGCTATTGCCTTGCAACAACGAGTCGACATTCTCACTGCTCGTCTGAAGTCGCTGGAAAGTGAGACACTCAAGCAAATGCAGGAGAACCTAGGTCTACGGTCGGATATGATGTCGGACAAGGACGAGACCAGTCAAAAGTAAGGCGGCCTCCTATGATTGTATTCTTCACCCAGCTAAACAGTGTATCAAACAGGCCCTTTTTGGAACAAAACGAAATGCTTCAAACAGCCCAGTCAGAAATCGAGGAGCTTCGTCGCCGGCTGCGGGAGCAGGACCTCCAAATGGCAGAACTTCGCAGCGAGCTGAATAGGAGTAGGTCAAGTGACACACGCACCCAGGACATCATGCTGACCCTTTTGTAGAAGCTGACATTGATGACGATGTGCGGGCGGCGAGCATGCAAAAGGAGCATGAGCGTCTACTGGTGCTGCAAGAGAGAACTAACGACAGACTACGCGAGCTGGAACTTGCAAATGCAGAAAAGTCAGGTCTCTTGCGAGCAGCTTTGCTCGACCGTGACAACCTCCCGCCAGAGCTGCTGGAACTCAAGCGAGTCGAGACAATACAGCAGATGCGCGAAATGATAGAGTCAGTTGTCAAGGCACCTCCAGAAACACAGCCCAGAGTCCTGGACGCGACCAGTTCAGAGATTGCCGAGACTGTCCTCTCATCGGAAGCAGCCCTGGACAAGGCGAAAAAAGTAAGTAACAAGCAGATTTCCCATACAAAGTCACCTTCTTCTGCCTTTGATGCGGCTGTCATGGCCATGAGGCGATATCAGCTTGAGCAGTCGTTGACTGCCGCTACCCTGGTGCAACCGGACTCGCCGCAGAATAGCTACGCCGGAAAGAGCAAGTCGCCCTTGGAGAAGTCCAACTCGATGGCGGGTACGGGACAAACTAGTCGGGATCGCATGGCGCCGCCAGTGTTGCCAGAGATGAGCAAGCTGCCAGCAATGTGCGAAGACGAGTACTGCATG